>CAUZXS010000923.1:5000-24766 GCA_963585895.1 Sepioteuthis lessoniana
ATAAAATCTGTGAATATATTTAAGACATACCTTTAAAGATAAGGTAAAGACTATTTAATTTAAAAAGTGAGTCTTCAATTTTTCATTCAAGTCTTTTTATGAGTATATGTGCGTGTTCGTGTAGTATGTGTGTATGTGTGCGTATGTGTGTGTATATGTGTGTGTGAGCATGTGCATTATTTTAATCTTGCATTTCGTTTATTTTTATTAGATACATATGTATCATTTACTCCTTTAGAGTTTTTCACATCAGTGTTAGCTGATGGTTTTTTACTGGAGTTTGAGTGAGAGCAAGTCTCCTCAAGTCTCCAGGACTCGTCACAGGATTCTGGCCGTTCTGAGCAATGCTGTCGTCTGGATAGTCTCTACCCGTCCGCCAACTTCTAAGTCCTCTAGGCCTTTTAATAATCCTTTAGTTATTGTGCCTAACGCACCAATCACAATTGGCACAATTTTTACTTATTATTATTATTATTATTGATTAGTTCATTTAGCTCGGTTATATTATTCGCTGATATGTTAGGTAGTACTTTATTTACTTTATTTATTCCTATCATAAGTGTTCTTCATTCTATGTTTCTTAATGATGGTAAAGTAGTCTTTTCACTGTTCATCATTCTCCTTACATTTCCTAGATCTATCTTTTGTTCTTGTGATAATGATTCTTTTAGGTGGCTTGGTTGTGAGTTTTTTGGTACTGTGGTGTTTTATTATTATTATTTACAAATTAGAGTTTTTCACATCAGCTAAAGCTGATGGTCTTTCACTGGAGTCTCCACGAGTCATCAGGATTCTTCTCAGTATTCTGACCGTTCTTAATAATGCTGTTGATTAGACGGTCTCCACTCGTCCGCCAACTTATTATTGTCACCTTAATGTTCCATAGTTTTTTCAATTCCCTAGCAAGATCCAGATACTTATCCTTCTTTTCACTTTTATTAATTTATTAGTTTGTTTGTTATTCATCTCACGGTAACTCCACGGCCAACTAGTAAACTTACTTGATAGCCGTGACATGTCCCCTTTTTAATATAATCTCACATCAACCTTAGAAATAAAAAGAATATTTGCACAGGACGTATACACTATCAAATAATTTCTTTGTAAAGATTGAATTCTGTAACTCCATTTTACCCTTGATACGTACCTTATATTGCTGAGTGATAAGTAAAACGGTATCAAGTACCATTTTTAAAGTCTTTGGTATGACGCGACCGAACCCAGGTCTACCCAGGCCATTAGTGAACACTGAACCTAGTTGGCCAATGAGCAATAGTTCTTAAATATTCCCGCTTAAATTCTTTGTCTATTTTTTCTGAAATCGCACAATTCAATCTTAGATTTTTTACGTTATTGCTATTTTTTTAATTTGGTGAGGCAGTTTGTTCCAAAAATGTATTACTTTATTAGCAAAATATCTAATTGGTTAAAAGACTTAGTTTTTGAAATCTTTCTATTTCCATTTCAAGGAAAATCTTTTCAAGGCTACAATAATTTGAAATTCCATTAATCATTTTGAAAATTTCCGTTAGATTGCTTCATATTCTTCTTTCTTTTAAAGTAAGAAAAGTTGGCGACCGTAGTTAGGGGCTTCTAGAAGGCTCCCTTTTCAATAGCTACTACATCGAAGTGTAGAGGAGGACGCTACTCCTTCTCCTGAATATTTCAAAGCTACTAAAATTTGAAATTCTATTAATTATTTTGAAAATTTCTGTTAAATCGCCTCACATTCTTCTTACTTGTAAAGTAAGTAAAGTTGGCAACCGTAGTCGAGGGCGACCAGAAGGCTCCCTTTTAAATTGGTACTACACCGAGGTGTGGAGGAGGGCGCTACTCCTTTCCCTGTATTGCTCCACTTGATACGTACCTTATATTGCTGAGTTTTAAACAAAGCGGTATAAAGTATCATTTTAAAGTCTTTCATATGACGCGACCTGGGATTAAACCCATGTTTCCCGAACCATTGGCGAACACTCTACCCACTTGGCCAATGAGCCCAAGTCTATATATTTATTAAATTCTATCTAAATACAAATATACATGCACGTTGCTACATGCACATATGCTTGAGCAAAAATTCTAATGCTTCTATTTACATGCCTATATATAAACGTACGTATGAGTGTATGTAAATTTAATTACATTTATTCATATAACTACACACTTGCTAAATGTGTAAATATGTATATTATCGATGAGTAGCACAATCAGTCTCTTCAAGAATCACCGTACAAAAGATTAGATTTCTTTATACTGAAAGTTCGTTTCTAGTGTAGACTACGCCCAAATTACATATTCTCGGCAGGAGGGGTGCGAATTAACCCCACCTCTTCACCACTTACAGGATGCGGCACAAGGTCAATTTTTAAGCGGGGTACATCAGGTGTGAATTCATTGCTTCCTTTCTTATAGACTATTTTCTATTTTAAGGTTAAAGTGTCTAGTCTTCCCAAATTTTTATCCATTGCTCTGGGGAGAGAACTGTTAAATGCGTAAAATGGAAACAGCCGCGTCCGGGAATTTGAACTCACCAATTCCACTTGCCACAAGCGCCCAAGCAGACGGCGGTAGTTCACAACGAATGCTGAGCTGACAAATACATATTAATCATTGCGTAATGGTTATCGTCTAATCTTCTGGTCGAGATTTGATGATCCGTTTGTTATTATTATTATTATTATTATTATTACTACTACTACTACTACTAGTAGTAGTAGTGTTATTATTATTATTATTATTATTAGGAGGTGCCCGTGGTGTAATGTTGGTAATGTAATGGTTATCGTCGAAGGAAATGAACACGGCGACACGAGTTCAAATCCTGGACGAGGCTGATTGCATTTCACATAGCACTTATACCCTTGGGAAAGGTATGAATCTAATTATTCTCCCTCCAGCTATGGGTAAATAGTAGGACAGACTGGATTCTTTAGCCTTGGTGGGGCAACTAGTCAAGGAGAAGGAAAACTCTAAATTCAAACCTGTTAGATTCTGCTTAAAAACTGACCTTGTGTCATATCCTGCCCGAGCGGAGGGGTTGGTAAATAGGATCGCGTAAATGATTAGATCGCGTTCTCAAAAGGTAAACCCAGGCTGACTGAAGCGGAACTTTTGTCATCTAAGTAACATGGTTACAAGCCTAAACTCATAAACGCCGAAAGGATACCTGCTTATATTCAGTTAACCGGAACAGAGTCTGGAGTTTCCACAAAAGCTAAATGATTTTTAAGAAAATTTCTGGTGGTGGTGGTGGTGGTGGTGGTGGTGTTATGTTGTTGGTGGTGGTTTGGGCTGGGGTGGCTACAGTGATATGCATTTAGAAGTACGTGCAAACCATACCCAGAATTTCTCGGTTTAATCAATACTGTACAATGAAACCTATTGCCTATTTAAATGCAACAACCGGTACAATTCTGTAGTTCCTTATCGTGTCGAAACGCCAGGAAAACAACAAATTTAGGATGTTAAAATAGTGGTCATGAGCTCTCAAAGTTTAAAACGCTGTTACAGATTTCCTAGAGAAATCATTCTCTATTTTTTATATTACGATAATTATCTTGGAGTTTTACTTAGGCTGAGATTATTACGACTGATTAATTTCAGGGGAATTAATCATTTTGCGTTCATGTGTGATTCGATATTAATAAGCGTACACATTTGATTATACGATTTGTAAATGAACTAGCTTATTTCCAGGCATAATTATTTATATATGAACGGGAACTTTGGCTTCAAAATGTGGAAAAAGCAGGAGCATCGGTTAACTGAAATCCTTTCAAATACTTCGTGCAGAAAGAAAGAAAGAAAGAAAGAAAGAAAGAAAGAAAGCTGTGAGTGATTAAGCTAAAACGAAAGAAATAAAGAAAAAATATGAAGTGATGTAGATAAGAGAGAAGGTTTTAATATAGATATCTAAAGTGAGAGAAGAAAAAGAAAGAAACAGAATAAAGAAAATGAGAGGGCAAAAAAATAATAAAAGAGAAAAATAGATCATGAATTAGTATAGTATACCAAATTACTCACTAAATCTTTCCTTTACATTGAGGGAGTTACACATACATTCCAGTAAGAAATACGTAACTAGTTACGTATTTCCTACCAATGCCAAAGATCAGTTGTAAGTCTAGGCAACTGCCAAAATTTCAATAATGATTTTCTCGGAAGGTGTACTGTGCTGACTACATAAATAAAATATTTGAGAACCTATTTGATCAGTTGCTGGTGCTTAGCGTACCGATAAATACTTGCAACAATCATTGAACAGAATTATACCGATAATGGACGCTGCAATGATTGAAAATACAACTCAGAATAGAAAAATTATATGTAAGGAATAAATGAGAGCGGAAATATTAAAACTGAATATGAAGATTGAAATTTATCTTTAAATCCTAAGCGGAAGTTAAACATCAGCTATCGGAAAAAGTAGATATCTGTGATAGGTTTATATGCTAAACTTACAAGCTTCATGGATTTAATTGATCCAGGAATATATTTGGAATAAAAATTCAGCGAGATAGTTTTTTTAGCACTATGATATTTTACCGTATAAGTGAAACGCTGCGAAATTTTTGAAAAATACTGATGGTAAACATAGCAAAAATGTACGTTAATTAAAAATGCACAGAACGCTTAGTCTAATATTTAAAAAAAGAGAAAGAGAAAGAAATAGAAATTAGGATATTAAAAAAAAAGAAATCATCGAAAAAAAATTCACGGCACAAAGACGTTATGGTCAAACCTTAAGGTTAGTTTATGTCTACTTCGATTATAAAAATTTTGCTTACTAATTTGAGTCTAAGTAAGAAAAAAAAATACTTATAGACCCAAACAAGTATAAGTCTTGATTTACATTTATGTTTCGGAAATTGAATAGGTTGAAATAAAAGCGCAGAAAGATAATAATTATCATTATTATCAGTATTTTTCAAACCAGTAACTACTGATCTTCATTGAACCCCGGCTGATAAATCCCTTTATTTCTCTCGAACTCTTTTAATTATTCTTGTCTGTCTCAGCTGGGCTTTGGTCTGGGCAGTCTCAATTATTCCTTGGATTTCTATTTCTCCCATTGTCTTTTTTTAGATTCTTCGTGATTGTTCCAAGTTTTATAAGAATGAGTGGTATTACTGATACCTTTATTTCTAAAACTTTTTTCGCTTTTCTTTATTCTAACTTTGAAATCTGCAAGAATAGTGTTTAACAAATTAGTATCTTCTTGTTTCTTACAACTAGGTTAAGTCTTCTGGCTGGGATTAAGAGATCCGATTTTCTAAGAATCCCCGGGAATTTCGTGCGTCTTATTTTTTGAATGGTCAAACTTTAGTCTCTTGCCCAATTCCCAGTTAATCACCTTTCCCAGCCAGTTTTGCCTACTTTTGTACTCCTTCTGAATCAATTTGCTGCATTCGCTTATTATACAGTTTACTATTATGTTTCTTTTCACGCTGTCAACAATTGCGGTTTTCTTTGGTTCTATATATTCTAGTTGTAAGATATCTAGTTCTAATGGTTTTCTTTTGGGATTTTATGCCAAATGATTCCGCTCGTTTCTTTTGGTTTTCTCTTCGAGGCTATCCCTCTATAATATCTTACCCATAATTCTTAGTTTCTTTGTTGAAGTGTCCATATAATTGTTCTATCTATTTTTCTTTTCTTGATTCATTAATTCTTGCTTCCCCTTTTTTTTTTATCTATCCTTGTGTTCTTTTTATTTTTGTTATTATTGACTGCTGTAATTAATCTTTTTTCACTGAGATTAGTATTTCTTCCTTTTCGTCTTTGTATAGTGTTCGAGTCCTTGCTTTATCATGTACACAAGTCCCTTAATGCTGATGAGTCTCCTTATTTTCTGTTCACAAATACACTCTCTACATAATCTTTCGGGTTCAAAGTTTTCTGCATCACCTCTAGTTTTCTTTTTCTATGATCCATGTTTCTGGGCTTATCTCTGGTGCAGTTTAAGAAATGTCCTGAGTAAAGATACTCAGGACATTTCTTATACTGCACAAACCAAAGAGACTGCCCAAGAATTTTTCTGTTACCAAGTTTGGTTTCTGGTATTTTACTCGTCCCTCTAAAGTATTTTTCTGCTTTTTTTTTTTTCATATCTGTTTGCTTGATTGAATCCAATTAAAAAATACGGGTATCTAGTTTCATTTTTCTTCCAGCATTTTTTATTTATTTATTTGTTAATTCACTTCTTGTAAGTTTTTAATACCAATATTGACTGGTGAATTTTCACTAAAGTTCGAATAAGAACAAGTTTCCTTAAATCTCTTGGACTCTTCTCAGTATTCTAGCCTGTCTCGGCAATTCTGCGGTCAGTATGGTGTCAATTCTTCTTATTATTTACAACTACTCCAGGTGTATTTCCAAGCTCTTTGGGACCGTGCCAAATGCACCAATTACAAATGCTCTTTCCGTTATCTTCATTTTGTGCTGCTGTTTTAGTTCTTTGACAAAATCCAAATATTTGTCAATCTTACTGCTTTCTTTCAGTAGTTGTTATAGACATCATATTTCTTGCATTCAAATGTTAACGTTAGACCGTTATCTTTAGAGTTCAAATCAGAACATGTATTATCAAAGTTCTAGCATTTTCCCCAGTATCCACTCAGGAGTGGAGAAACTTTCATTTCTTCCTTGATTCTCCAATTTATACTGAATTGCCTTCACCACCTTGACTCTGTTTCATGTATGATATTTATTATGGGAAAGATGCTAACCATTCTATTTCATGTCTTTCATGTTCTCGGACAATGTTTTTGTATTTTCCCATCTGTTTTCTTTCTTTAGTTTGCTGGCAGGGCTGTGACAACGATTGAGCTGTATTTTCTTTCCTTCTTCACAAGTATCCTATCTGGCCTTGCTTAGTTCAGGTTTTCACTGTTACATGAATGTCAGTATATATATATATATATATATATATATATATATATATATATATAGATTGATAGATAGATATATTTATTTATATATATATATATAATGCATATACATGTTGACATATTTTCTCAAATAACTTTTTTCCTTCATTTTCAATATGGATTATACATAAACACAGAAATTACGCACGCTTGTTCATGTGAACTAGTGCAAGTGGATATAAACAGCGTGTTATGTGTGTGTGTGTGTATGTGTGTATATATATTTTCATGTGTGTGCGTGTATATGAGTGTATCAGAGAGAGAGAGAGAGAGAGAGAGAGAGAGAGAGAGAGAGAATGCATAAGTATGTATACTCATCTGTACCTGCATAAACACACTTAAGATGAATCTAATTCTAAGTCTACTTGTAAAAGATCAAAAGAAAACTCTAAGTGACTATAATGACTCTTAAGAGTAATGATACTGAAAAAGTAAAAAAAATTTAAAATATTAAGTAAAAATGCAAAAAGATCTGAATGCAGTTGTTCGTTGCTGTTGATAATAATAATAATAATAATAATAATAATAATAATAATAATAATAATGCAGCAAATTAGTGCAGAAGGAATATAAGACTAGACACGACTGGGTCAGCAAGATAATCCACCGGGAGATGTGCAAGAAATTAAAATTGACTATACAAACAAATGGTATATGCACAACCCAGCATCTGTCCTAGAAAATAACACACATAAACTCCTATGGGACTTTGACATACACACAGATCACCTAATCTCGACCAGAAGACCAGACCTAATAATAATCAGCAAAAAAAGAGAACTTGCAAAATTGTCGACTTTGCTGTCCCGGCTGACCACAGAGTAAAACTGAAATAATGTGAAAAGAAGGATAATTACCTCGACCTTGCTAGAGAACTGAAAAACTATGGAACATGCTGGTGACAATTATACCAATTGTAATTGGTGCGTTTGGAACTGTAACTAAAGGATTAATAAAGGGACTGGAGGACTCGGAAGCTGATGGACGAGTGGAGACCGTCCAAACTACTGCACTATTGAGAACGGCCAGAATTCTGAGAAGAATCATGAAGACTTGAGGAGACTTGCCGTCACTCAAACTCCAGAGAAAGACCATAAGCTGACGCTGATGTGAAAAACTCTAATGGTATAATAATATAATAATAATAACTATTTTCAGGATATTGCCAGTGTAAGTAAGTAAAGTTGGTGACCTGAGTCGAGGGTAACCCGAAGGCTCCCTTTTTAATAGTTACAACACCCAGGTGTAAAGGAGGGCGCTACTTCATTCCCTGTATTGCTCCACTTTACCCTTGATCCTTACCTTATGATGCTGAGTTAAGCAAGATGGCATCAAGTACCATTTTCTGAGTCTTTGGTATGACTGGACCTTGGATTGAACCCTGGTCTCCCGGACCATTGGCGAACACTCTACTCAGCCAGTGTAATAACAGAAAAATTTTATATGTACGTGATAATTGTACAAATGCGTCCCAGTAAATTTGGACAAGTCCTGCAGATCCAATGAAAAGAATGGAACTACTGAAAATGCGTATAAGAATTTAAACAACCCAAACGACAGCATAACTGAAATTAACGAGAATATTGTGAAGATTAACAGCGTATTTAGGAAAATCGTTGCCACTTTATCTCCACGGAAAGCTACCAGTTATCCAGGATCATTCCAACGCTACCATTGAATGGGGTTTAATTAACGTCATGAATGTGGTTACATAAAGAGCACTGATGATGGGGAAACTAAAAACAAATGCAACAGAACATTTATGGTATTGCATTGATAGTTAAAACAGTAAAAAAAAAACCTGAAAATAATGTATTAAGTGACTGAAAAGAATATAAAAACAGACAGATAGAGTGGGAATATTCATATACTTGAAATTGTGAAAACAATTTTTGTTTATTAACGTAAATAAATATCAAAATCATAGCCTGAAGAGAGTCCTACAAAATAAGAGGAAAAAGATATTTTGGAGCTTTAAGAATTCAAGAAAAGAAGACAGGACAGGTTTAATGTTTTTAAGCAAAAAATCCGTCAGAATTAGGATGAAAAAGCAAGAAGTATACCAGGACCTTGTCTGAGAAATGAATTAATTGTAGAACATCAAAGTCTGTTTCTTCTTCATGATAACTGATGTACTAAAAAACACTAGTGCCGAGATTGGATGGCTTGAAATTTTGAGAAAGGATTGTGACTGTCCAGACAATAGTACATATTAGGATTGGCAAATGTTGCAGAGAAGTCTACCGGAAAAATGTCATACAATCATTAGCAATGGCTACAAGATATCGAACATAAGAAGAAGAAGAAGAAGAAGAAGAAGAAGAAGAAGAAGAAGAAGAAGAAGAAGAAGAAGAAGATCTTGTCAACTAACTGACTTTGTTGTTCCAGTAGAGCATAGAGTAAAACTAAATGTAAGTGAAATGCTGAGGAAATACCTGGGCCTTGTCAGAGAGCTGAAGAAGTTATTGAACATGAAGGTTATTGATACCAATAATTATTGGAACCCTAGGATCAATAAAGAAAAAACTGGAAATGAAATTAGAGGATCGAATGATCAGAGGAAGAATAGAGACTGTCCTGATCACAATATTGCTTAGATCGGCGAAAATATTTAGAAGAGACATGAATAGCTTTGGTGACTTAATGTTAATAAGACATCAGTGACGACTACTAGCAATTACTTGCATTAAAAAAAAAAATAAAAAATAATAATAATAATAATAATAATAATAATAATAACAATTGTAACTAACTGTTTTCGGTGCACATGTAACAATGCCAAATGAATTGGTAAAGGGGCTTAAGATTAAAAATCAGAGGACAAGAGGAGACCATTCAGACTATAGCATTATTAAGATCGGCCAGAATACTGAAAAGAGTCCTCTAGACTTGAGGAGACTAGCAGTCACTCAAACTCCAGTGAAAAACCATCAGCTAATGCTGATGTGAAAAACTCTCAAAGGAGTAAAATGGGGAAAAGAAGGATAAATATCTGGACCTTGCTAGGGAGCTAACGAAACTATGGAACATGAAGTTGACAGTAATACCAATTGTGGTTGGTGTATTTGGAACGATCCTCAAAGGATTGTTAAAAGGACTGAAAGACTTAGAAATTAATGAACAAGTAGAGACCATCCAAACTACTGCATTACTAAGATCGTTGAGAATACTGAGAAAAGTCCTGAAGACTTGAGGAGATTTGTTGTCATTCAAACGACAGTGAAAATCCATCAATTAACGTTGGTGTGAGAAACTCTCAAAGGAGTAAAATAATAATGAAGGTGACGGTGATAACAATTGTAGTTAGCGTACTAGGAACAGTTCCTTATGGCTTGGAAAAAAACTGTCGGAATTGGAGATCAGAAGAACTGTTGAGATTATACAGATCTCAGCAGAATTAAGATCAGCTTGAATACTCAGAAGATTCCAGGAAACCCGACGAGACGTGCTGTTATTCACCTGTGAAAAAATCACCATCTAAAGTTGGTATGAAAAGTTCATGAGAAGGAAAATAATAATAATAATAATAATAATAATAATCCTATTTACCAACCCCTCCGCTCGAGCAGGATATGACACAAGGTCAATTTTAAGCGAAGTTTAACAGGTTTGAATTCAGAGTTCTCCTTCTCCTTGACTAGTTGCCTCACCAAGGCTGAAGAACCTCGTCTGCCCTACTATTTACCCATAGCTGGAGGAAGAATAATTGGATTCATACATTTCCAAAGGGTATTAGTGCTCTGTGAAATGCTATCATTCTCGTCCAGGATTTGAACTCGTGTCGCCGTGTCTATTTCCTACGACGATAACCATTACACCACGGGCACCTCCTAATAATAATAATAATAACACTAATAATAATAATAATAATAATAATAACAAACGGATCACCAAATCTCGACCAGAAGATTAGACCTTATAATAATCAACAGCAAAAAAAAAAGAACTTGCAAAATTGTCGACTTAGCTGTCTCGGTTGACCACAAAATAAAACTGAAAGAACGTGAAAAGAAGAATATGTACCGCAAGAGAATTCAAAAAACTATGGAACATGAAAGTGACAATTATACTAATCGTTATTTGTGCTCTTGGTACACTCACCAAAAGATTATTAAAGGGACTGGAGGACTTGGAAATAAGAAGAGGTGTGAAGACCATCAAAACTACTACATTACTGAGAACAGCCAGAATACTGAGAAGTGTCCTGGAGACTTGAAGAGACTTCCTGTCCCTTAGACTCCAGTGTGAAGCCATCAGCTTACACTGATGAGAAAAACTCTCAAGAAGTATATAATAATAATAATAATAATAATACGCCGGTTGAAACTGAAAGAAAGCGAAAAGAAAGAAAAGTACCTAGACCTTGCTAAAGAATTGAAAAAACTGTAGAACATGAAAGTGAAGGTGATACCTATTGTAATTCGAGCGCTCGGCACAGTCACCAAAACTTGATAAGGAGGAGTTGGAAATAATAGCGGCAACGATCCAAACTACAACATTATTGAGATCGGCCAGAATTCTTAGAAGAATCCTGGAAACTTACTCTCACACAATCTCCAGCGAGAGGCAATCAGTTGACGCCGGTGGGAAAAACTCTCAAATCACTTAAGTAATAATAATTATAATAATAATAAATTGATCATGCAGCCAGATGGTATATGCACAAACCAGAATCTGTCCCGGAAAATGAGACTCACAAAATTCTGCGGAACTTTGAGATACAAGCAGCTTACCTTATCCCGGCAAGTCGACCAGACCAAGTGATAGCTAACAAAAAAAAAAGTAAAAAAAAAAGAGAACCAGCAGAATAGTGAACTTTACCGTCCCGGCTGACCACAGAATGAAAACCAAAGAAAACGAAGTAAGATACAAATACTTAGATCTTGCCAGAGAATAGAAAAAAACCCAAAAAACAATGGAACATGTTGGTGACGGTGATACCAATTGTAATTTGTGCACTTAGAACGATCCCCAGTTGCTTAGTAAAAGGGGTAGAGGATGTAAAAATCGGAGGACGAGTGGAGACAATCAAAACTACAGCAATGCTGAGGTCGGTCAGAATACTTGGAAGTGTCCTGGAGACTTGATGAGACTTGCTGTCACTCAGACTCTAGTGAAAAAACATCAGCTAACATTGGTGTGAAAAACTCGCATGGAATGATAAAAATAATTCTCACGACTGCTTAAATGCATGTCAAAGTAATCATCTTAACATAAGCACAAAAATTAATTAAACTGTTAAACTCCGCTTAAAAATTGACCTTGTGTCATATCCTGCCCGAGCAGAGGGGTTGGTAGATGTGATAAGCACAAAAATTAATCCCATCAATTATTTACGGGAAATATTGAATCTGAACAATTATTAAAAAGTAAGTACCATCTTATAATACTAAACTAACTTATTTTGTTTGTTAAAATACCAGACCATGACAACTTACATGGATTCTAGTCGTAAAATCACATCTATCCGCAAAAGACTGGCTCTTTAGCTGAGTAGATGCCTTGAAAAAGCAAAGATACCCGAATGGATGATTATGGGGAAGAACTCACTGATCTAGAAAGACGCTGCAAAAGGAACCATCTCAAGCAACTATAGACCGATAACATGTCTTCTTCTGGTGAGCAAAATACAAACAGCACAAAGTAGGGAGGGGATCTATAACTCGTTATTTAGTCGCGGACAGTTTCCTGAAGAATAAATAGGATGCCACAAGGTAACAAGAGGAACAAGTTATTTTCTGTACACTGTTCAGCCTGTCCCCAAGGAGAGCAAAGCAAGGAGGAAAACGCAGCCATGACGTAGTTAGATTAAAAAATGCCTTTCTGACAAAGTCATAAAATTCATCACGGAAGCCATGTAAAACTGGTAAGTAGAATTGATTGCTAGAGGAAAAACTTTTGCAAAAGTCAAAATCCCGAGAGGCATCTTCCAGGAAGATGCAGTTTCAACATTTACATTTGTAATAGCAATGTTGTCACTAAGGAAATTAACTGGAGGCTACAAAGTTAAGAAAGAAAAGATTAATCACCTTATGTACATGCGCAGTATCGAACAGTTTGCAAAAAAGAAACAGAATAGGATACTAATACAAACAATGGGAATATGAAAATTACAAGTACAAGGAAATTTCATCAAAGAGATAAACTCCATGAGGACAAACAGAACTACAATAACTAATAAACAGAAATGGGAAAAGAAACGACTGTGTGAATATTTTAAGCGACAAACAGGCGTAATATCACACGAGAAGACCTAGCTTGGTTACGGAAATAAAACTTTAAGAGAAAAACTGAAATCCTTTCTAATAGCAGCGTAAAACAACGCCATAAGGACCAACTATGTTAAAGCGCAAATAGATAAAAAGCAACAGTTTGTTCAAGTGTAGGTTATGCAGAGATAGAGATAAAACTATTAGTGACATAATAAGGAATACAGCAAATTAGTACAAAATGAGTACAAGACTGCGTGGGGAAGGTGATTCACTGGGAATTGTGCAAGGGACTAAATTTTGACCATACTACCAAATGATATATGCACAAATCAGGATCTGTCTTACAGAATGAAATGCATAAAATTCTCTAAAATTGTGATATACAAACGGTTCACTTTATCTCAAACAGACGACCAGATCTTGAACTAATTAATAGAAAAATGGAACATGCGATCAAGTCGATTTTGTTGTGTCAGCGGACCACAGAGCGATAATAAAAGAAATGGGAAAAGTAGACAAACACTTTAACTTTGTCACAGAACGGAAAAAAACTGTGGAGCATGAAGGTGATGGTGATACCGATTGTAGTTGGTGCACTTGGAACGGTCTCCAAAAGATTGGGGAGGGGCCTGGAGCAGTTTGAAACTGGAGAAAGAATCGAGACTATTCAGACTATTGTTGAGATCGGCCAGAATACCGAGAAGAGTCCAGGAGACTCGAGGAAGCTTTTTGTCTCTCAGAGTCCAGTGAAAGCCCACCAGCTAACGTTGGTGTGAAAAATTAACATGGAATAAGATTGTAATAGTAATGTGTAACTTGAGATGAAGAATGGTATGAAACAATCAGAAATAAAATCAACAAATACACTAAACTGACACTAGACTATAAAAAGCAGGCACGACTGAGTGAGAAAGATTATCCACAGTGAATTGCGCATACATACAGACACCTGAAGAAACTAGTGTGAACAGCAGCCGAAATATTTTTACCATAATAACAGCAAAAATGAGAATAGTAGCCAGTGTACACCAGTTAATAATAATGATATTTCATCATCTCAGGAACGAAAACAAAAGATCAATATTAACAGCTCATACACACAACCCCTTTCATGGATACGCACACATAGTTTCCAAAGCTTGTGTGTATAGAACATTTAAACGGGTAATTTGGTAGCTATATTTCTACGAAATGAAATATTCCAGGCAAATTATTTTCGACTCCAACATTCTGTGAGTGAATCTAAGTTAAGATCACTCTTTGAAATACGAAATTTTATGACAGATACACTTAGCCAGTGGACAGTTGGCGCCACAAGAGATAAAAAAAGATGCCTTGATCCAGTCTGATCTTACGGCTTATGATAAAGCTCTGTAGAGAAAATTAGTTGTTTTTTGTTTGTTTGTTAGTTTGTTTTCCTTTTTCTTTTTCTTTTTTCTCCTTTTGAAAGCTATATCAGAATAATTGATTCTGTGTCTGGTGGCAAAGACGTGCTGCTGTAATTACATTTATTTTTGCTAATTACTTTTAAATGTTCCCATATTTTTTCTTCTAAATTTATTGATTTTTATCTTTGTAAGTAACAATAAATTAAGTGGATCCAAATTCATGGCTCAAACTTTGAGAAACTTCAAAGGCGTTGCATGCACAAAATGAACGAGATTCATATTATTTTATCATCCTGTTTTGTTTAATCCTTTTATGGGCGTCATTAATTACCATTTTTTTAAACACATAATCACTTAAATAGATAGATAGATAGATAGATAGATAGATAGATAGATAGATAGATAGATAGATATGAACAGACTGAGATAGATAGATAGATAGATAGATAGATAGATAGATAGATAGATAGATAGATAGATAGATAGATATGAACAGACTGAGATAGATAGATAGATAGATAGATAGATAGATAGATAGATAGATAGATATGAACAGACTGAGATAGATAGATAGATAGATAGATAGATAGATAGATAGATAGATATGAACAGACTGAGATAGATAGATAGATAGATAGATAGATAGATAGATAGATAGATAGATAGATAGATAGATAGATAGATAGATATGAACAGACTGAGATAGATAGATAGATAGATAGATAGATAGATAGATAGATAGATAGATAGATAGATAGATAGATAGATATGAACAGACTGAGATAGATAGATAGATAGATAGATAGATAGATAGATAGATAGATAGATAGATAGATAGATAGATAGATATGAACAGACTGAGATAGATAGATAGATAGATATGAACAGACTGAGATAGATAGATAGATAGATAGATAGATAGATAGATATGAACAGACTGAGATAGATAGATAGATAGATAGATAGATAGATAGATAGATAGATAGATAGATAGATAGATAGATAGATATGAACAGACTGAGATAGATAGATAGATAGATAGATAGATAGATAGATAGATAGATAGATAGATATAGAAAGAAAGAACCTTAAAAGTCTCGAATTTTTCTGGATTTCTAATGCATTCAGTTTTTATTCAAGAGTCTTGTCAGGGTTTCACGGGCGCCACCTTAGCCTTCATCTACAATAGTTTTCTCACTATACAGGAAAGGTCCTATTATTATTATTATTATTATTATTATTTACTCCTTTAGAGTTTTTCACATCAGTGTTTGCTGATTATTATTATTATTATTATTATTCGCCATCAGAGTTATTCATATCACCTCTAATAAGAGGTTTTTCACTGAAGTCCGAGTGGCAGCAAGTCTCCTTAGATATCCTGGACTTTTCCTTCAAAGTATACGAGCGGCTTTTAGCCGTACTGTGTTCTAGGTGGTCTTGATTTTTCCTTAGATCTTCAATTCACATTTTCTTTTCCATGTTCTTGAGGACTGTTCCAAGGGCTCCAACTACGCCAGGTATCACTGTCACCTTAATCTTCTAAAAATTTTCAGCTCTTTGGCAATGTCCGGGTTTTTGACTAGTTTTTCACGTCTTTTATCTTCGTACTGTGGTCCGCTGAAACAGCTTAGTTGATTAGATTACAAGTTATTCTCTTCTTATTAATTAAAACTAGGTGTGGTCATCTGGCCGGGATCGGGTGACTCGCTTGTATCCCATAGAATTTTGTACGGTTTATTTTCTGGGACAGGTTCTGGTTTGTGCATATTTTATTTGTCAACGTAAAAATTTTTCAGTTTCTTTCACACTTTCCAGAAGCCCAGTCGGTTGGGGGCTGTAGAATACATCGAGTGCGTCTCTGCAGAGGAGTAAGACCCCTCCCAAACGATATGACACTAAACAAATTTGATAGCGAGTCACCAGCTCTTTTGCTTTGAGGAATGCAGAGTACTCCTTCATTGCCATTGCTCCCAGATCGACTCAGACTCAGAGTTGTAGCTTCTAATATGGTCTTATCCATGGATGAAATAGAACTGTTTGACAATTAAACTGTGTGAAAACAAGACTTTTCATAGTTAAAATATTAGTGCTGCATAGCAATATTCGGAATCATATATCTGTGTTCAAACGAATGAGTAATGTGGAATAGAATTCGTAGAGTTGAATAGCAATTCTTAAACTCTCTTATTTTGTCCTTAAAATTAATTATCAGTATTGCATCGCAATGCTTGACACCATTTGATTGTTCAAATAAATGATTAATCATAAATAGAATTATTTGGCGGTGCCCGTGGTGTAATGGTTATCGTCGTAGGAAATGAACACGGCGACACGAGTTCAAATCCTGGACGAGACTAATAGCACTAATACCCTTGGGAAAGGTATGAATCCAATTATTCTCTCTCCAGCTATGGGTAAATAGTAGGACAGACTAGGTTCTTCAGCCTTGTTGAGGCAACTAGTCTAGGAGAAGGAAAACTCTGAATTGAAACCTGTTAAACTCCGCTTAAAAAATAACCTTGTGTCATATCCTCCCCGAGCGGAGGGGTTGGTAAATATGATAAATAGAATTATTTGTATTTGATTGAAATACTTGAAACCATTTAGATGAAATAAGCTCAGGCTCGTTTAAAGATGTTATCAACATAATGCGTTTACAAATTATATATAAGACGAACAAAACATACGAGACACTTCTGGAGAAGCAAAGGCATTGGTGACGTTCTCTAATGGACCCCTACACAGAAAGAAGTTAACTACAATAGTTTTGCACAGATTCAGGATATAGTTTGGAAGATCTTCCGCGAGTAAAGGACGACAGGGACGGATGGAGAGAGAAAGTCAGGAAAATCCGTTCTTGGTGCACGACTTGATTATATATATATATATATATATATATATATATATATATATATATACGCTCCCCCATGGGGGTTGAGCACTCTGGCGAAGGAATTGTCGGCCGCCGCTAGCGTAATGCAAAGCTCTTCGAAAAAAGAATCGAGCACTCTGGTAGCCGATAGGGTATAAAAAATGTAAACAAAGTATTTATGTAAAATAAATACCTTAAAATTCCCTTAGCCAACGCTTGGTGGCCGAGAGGTCTGAAACTTAGTCTAACGAAAAGTTGGACGGGTTTCGATCCCGTCTTCGAGCGTCCTGCGTGTCTAGCCACACTGAAGAGTTCTGATAGAACGAAACAGTGTGTCTGTGGATGACAATATATATGTATATATGTATATAAATAATTCATGCAACCCTGGGTTTCATGGTGTTTTTTTGCAAAACAACATATCATCAGGCAGTTAAGAAGATGGAATGAATCGAAAATCGGAAATCGAAAAAATACGAAAAGATACGGACAAAAAAACCCCATTGAGAATTCGTATGAAAGTTTACGTGTGGTTGTAAGTGTGTGAGTGTATGTTGGTGTGTGTGTATGCGTGTATGTGTTATAGTTACGTATGGATGCGTGTTTTATGAGGTTAAACCAGGATACAAACGAACTGCGTTGAGTAAGCGGATATGAATTCGTGAGTATATCTTAATATTTCGTTACATTATTTTATTTCTGTATGCGTAGGTGACTATAGCTATAGAACAAAACATCATCACTGCATGTCGAGCATTCTCCTTCGGGTCGCCCTAGACAAAGGTGGACAACTTTACTTTACTTTTTTATTATAATCAATATTAATTTTCTTCAATTAATCTTCAGAGAGAGAGAGAGAGAGAGAGAGAGAGAGAGAGAGAGAGAGAGAGAGAGAGAGTCCTTGTAGCGTAATTGCTAGTGTGCTGGACTGCTGCCTTAACCTGTTCGAGCTCCAGTCGCGCTACGACTTTCACTTTCGGACAAATATTCTTATAGGTTAAATATTATCACCACTGTTCTTCTACAAGAATGGATTTGGCATTAAATAGCCTACGGAAGTTCATATGGCAATAAACCAAATCAATTAATCCCCAATTAAAATATGCAAGATGCGGAAAAAAATATAATTTCTAAGATTTACTGTTGCTTTGATTAAAAGTCTGTTTTGAAATTCGAAACGACTCGTATGCACGCATATGTGCAAAGAGACCTGAATATATACATATGCGCACACCCGTATTAATATATTAATATCCGCCACCATACTGGCACAGTTACGTAATTTACAAAGCGCTTTGCTTTGATGTGGCACAAGGCCGAATGAATGGGGCGCTCAATGAGACTCGAACTCACTCGTGTAGGTCTGCTAGTCTAGCTTGCTAACCGTTACACCACCAGAGGTGCCCTATACTGGCACAGTCACCCACACAAACACTTGCACATGCAAGCAAAAACAAACAAACAACAAAAAAAATTAACGAAAGCTTTAATCAGTCAGAAGAATGTGGACTGAATTGATTAGGTTAAAGGTTGACATATTTGGATTCTTGGTTCCTAACAAGTAGAAAAAAATTAAACGTAATTGTAGCGTTATGTTTCTTCCTTTAAATTTCTCCCCCACTCTCTTTTTCTTTCAATTTATCTTTCTTTCTTTCCCGGAAATATGCCCTTCTGTCTTATTTCTCTAACGTTTATTTCAATACTTTTTATCTACTACCAATTTCCCTAACGATTTCTGGAATGAAATACACATTCTTTATTTAATTACAAACAAAATACGTTTTTCTTTTGTTTATATATATATATATATATATATATATATATATATATATATATATATATATATATATATATGTGTGTGTGTGTGTGTGTGTGTGTGTGTGTGTGTGTGTGTGTGTGTAATGACAAATGAATTTGTATATTTACACACACACACACACACACACACATATGTGTGTGTGTGTGTGTTTGTGTGTAAATATACAAATTCATTTGTTATTACCTGTATATATATATATATATATATATATATATATATATATATATATATATATATATATATATATATATATATATATATATATATATATTTCTTATTTTTCTTTAGCTGGATTTGCTATAAGCAAAGCTTCCGTTTCGGACGCACTGAATTCTGCAGCTGAATGAACCTCAGTAATATAAACGATATTAAAAAAAAAAAACGAAAAAAAACAAACTAGTATTAATTTAACAATAGCGTAATGTAAACAAATATGAAGCCGTTATATCAGAAAGGATTGTCATGTACATCTAATAACAAACTTAATTTTAACTTCAAGAATCTTCTTTTTTCTGATACTTAGCATTTATTTTCAAGACTGCA
>CAUZXS010000924.1:0-117500 GCA_963585895.1 Sepioteuthis lessoniana
TTTAATACCATGGACGCTTATCTGCGACCAAAGGTTTCATGCGGCCTTATTACCACGAATGTCATATTAAGACGACACGAAACCTTAAATATATATAAAAAACTAATATATCTATCTATCTATAGATATTATTTACTCATTATAGCTTTTCCCATCATTTCAATCTGGTGGTCTTTCACTGGAGTTTGAGTAACAGCAAGTCTCCTCAAGTCTCGAGGACTTTTCTCTGTATTCTGGACGTTCTCAATAATGCTGTAGTTTGGATGGTCTCCATTCGTCTGCCAACTTCTAAGTCCTCCAGTCCCTTTAAATATCTTTTAGTTACTGTACCGAAAGCACCAATCGCAATTGGTATAATTGTCACTTTCATGTTCCATAGTTTTTCAATTCCCTAGCAAGGTCGAGGTACTTATCCTTCTTTTTACATGCTTTCAGCTTTATTCTGTGGTCAGCCGGGACAGCAAAGTCAACATTTTTGCAAATTCTCTTTTTTTTGTTGATTATTATAATGTCTGCACTGATGTTGAGCACACTCCAAACTATACCACATTTTGTCAGCCACCAAGTGAGATAGTAACAACCATACACTGTTATAATATATATATATATATATATATATATATATATGAGCAAATGTAAACAAACATACATATATATGTATATATATACACACAAATACAAAATTATTTGAAAAAATTATAAGTAAAATAGAATTATCAGTAAATTTCAAACCACTCTATCAGAACCCCACCACCCCCAAGACACACCCACTCACACTGAGAAGAAATAACTGTAAGTGAAAGCCGAAACTACTCTAACACGCACACACACACACACACACACACACACACACACACACACACACACACACACACCACACACACACACACATACAAAACTACCGAGAGTAAAACGAGAAAAACATATCAAATATCCAGGCCAATTTGTGGGGGTGGGGGGAACAGACTAAAGTAGACACACTCGGAGAAAAGAAAAGAAAGGAGTGATCTCAATATAAACCCATAACCAACTGAAAATCACGAGTGAGTTCAAGTCTCATTGAGTACTCCATTTACAGGGTCTTGTGTCATATATGTTCTTTAACGAAAGCAATAAGCTGGAAAAACACACGTTTGTAAGAACGAAATAAATAAATAAATCTCTAGAAAATCAAATCTCGACGAGGACCTATACATTTTAAAATATTTCTTTCTTTCTTTTGACCTACAACGAAAAAATCCTTAACACACACACACACACACACACACACACACACACACACACACACACACACACATATATATATATATATATATATCCAAATCCTCTCCGTGCGCAGGATACTAAAAATGGTCAAATTTTAAGAGGGATCTAACAGGTTTGATTCAGAGTTTTCCTTCTCCTAGATCGTTTGCCGTATCAATGTTAAGAAATTCTGTCAACCCTTGCATTTACATATAGATGGAGGGACAATAGTTTGGTTGATTTAAACTTTTCTTAAGAGTATTAGCTTGATGTGAAAGACAAAGAGCATATATATACATCTGTGTGTGTCGCTGTGTGTCTCTGTGTTGAGAAACAAGTCTAGCAGAAGCAAAATAATTTTGCTGGCTTAAAAATTGATCTGGTGTTCCATCTTGAGATTTGGTAAATGCATACTGACAATGGCGTTATAAAAAGATTAAAAATATGGGTAAAATAACTGTTTTATTTCCATTGAGAGAGTAATAAATGTAAATTTACCGATATCATGGTACCCACCGAATACTCAAGCTGTGCGGAAAATGTATCGGAAATGAAGATATAATCACCAGTTCAGAAAGAGACAATGAATGAAACGCTGATTTTTTTCCAAATTTCCGTCCGTTTGACATTCAAAATACTTGTGGCAGCATGTTTTCCATTGGTCAATCATCTCTTCTCATATGTATCTCTTACCGGGGCATGATTAATTGGGCCATCAATTGCAATATGTAACTTTGTTGAGCTCCCCATAAAATCTGTCTCCCTATATATATATATATATATATATATATATAGTTATTTGTTTTGATAAATATAAACCAAATCATATGTATTGCTGTCATTTACCGAGGTAAGCTAAGTTTGGTACAAGGCTCGACTTATGCAACATTGAACTCGCCCACCTCGTCAAACATTATACCACTTGAAGCGCTGAATTCATACGAACTGTTACTTTCACCCATACATCAGCTTATATTTGGAGTTATAAGTTTTATTTTGCAAAACAAACTAGAAATAAACAATTTCGCGTATATTAAGTAAATATAAACAATAAATAATACTAACACATTTAGAAATACACAATGTAATATGTTACAAAAATATCTTGTGCTTGGAAGTCGAGCACGCATTTCCGGTTGCAGTCTTACGTTTATGTCCAAACCGGAAATACATATACAGGCATGCGTTGCAGAGAGAATGCAATTTCAAAAGGCGATATGTATATGAATAAGAAAATAATATAATTGCTATCATGATAGTAGTGAAAAAAATTACCATACAACTGAAAATTTATTTTTAAGTTTACGCAAATGCGTAGAAAGACACTCACTCAAACCTGGCAGATATACTTTAAGTTTATCATCTACTGCAAAGAAATGGCTTGTCAGTGAGATTTATTTTTCACAAATGTGCTGCTTTATAATCTTAGAAATTGTTGAACTTAGAAAAACGCATGTATGTGTGTATGTGTGTGTGTAAGTGTGTTTGTGTGCGTATGTGTGTGTGTGTGTGTGTGTGTGTGTAAGACTAAAATGAGGAAAGAAATACTGCAGAATGAAAAAAACATTTCGGAAAATTAAATTTACTTGTCCAGAATATTGTACTGTTCATTGTAGACTTCTATAGAATAATGTCAAGCTTATTTTCAAAACTGTTTTTTTTCTTTCTCCACATGTATGTATGTATGTATGTATGTATGTATGTATGTATGGATGTAATCAGAACCAAAGAAAACGGCCCATCATATCAAGATCCACAATGCGTTCTGTTCACCCTCGACCTCTATCGAATAATGTCAAGCTTATTTTCAAAACTTTTTTTTTCTTTCTCCACATGTATGTATGTATGTATGTATGTATGTATGTATGTATGTAATCAGAACCAAAGAAAACGGCCCATCATATCAAGATCCACACTGCGTTCTGTTCACCGTCGACCTCTATCGAATAATGTCAAGCTTATTTTCAAAACTTTTTCTCTTTCTCACATATGTATGTATGTATGTATTTATATATTTAATCAGAACCAAAGAAAACGGCCCATCATATCGAGATCTTTATTTGAGCAATGCACTTTAAATGTTTTAACTTACAGAATAAAACAATTTCCAGTCCCATTTGCAAGTGAACGATAATTTTGTTGAATTGCGGTAGATGTCATTCTTCATCGTGTGTCGCACCACCTGCACGGATCTCCCTGACCCTCTGTCGCCCCACCCCGTTTCTATCGTCCATCGCTCCCAGGAGGTCTTCAAGGCTATATCCTGTATCGGCACAGCGCAGTTGTTTATAGGTTCTAGCTGGTCATCTGCCTTTGCTCGTCCATGTGAAGGAGTCGACAGGAGTATGTCGCTTATGAATTCGTCCTTACTTCTCCAGCAGTTTCCTGCATATCTAGTTCTTCTAATTTGGATAATTTTCGTGATAGGTGGTAGGTGGCCGTACAGCTGCTGCTTTGTGGAGTGTTGCCTCCAGGACTTGTTCAATATTGCTTGCAGCATTCTTGTGTAATTACCGTCAAGCTTTTCCCAACATTCGTTTAGTTAGCGTCCATGTAGTGCATCCATATAGCAGTATCGACGCAAAAAAATCATCCAGACAATTGATATAACAGAGATACCAATGAAATACAAATAAGAGTCCTTCCCTTTTTGCTAAACAGAAGCACCAATATCATCATGGACCGTTGATACAACAGAAATTGAAAGGGTTTGTGATTTTCTACATTCTTCAGTAGAAGAATGAATGAGAAAGAGCACACAAGCACATATAAATAGTTTTATTACTTTCGATTGCAATGTAGAGAATGTAATTTAGAGAAATGTATAACATGAAATAAAAAAAACCAATAAAAGTTATTTCTAATTTTACAGAAATGCGTACAAAAGAAATAATAGTATCCATAAAGATTTTACGGTATTTTCAACAACAGTATTGACTTTGTATCCAGTGCACATAGATTCTCATATTTAAAGCCTTGTTATTTACTGACTTCAAATATAATTATATGTGATATGAATATTAAAAATTACTGAACAGTTAATCAGATATCAGTTCAAATAACAGAAACTTATTCCTATCACTGGATAATTTGTATTAGTACAACACATCTACTATCTCCCGTATCTTGCTACATTGAAGAGTTGTGATTTAACGAAAGTCTGTCTGTGGATGACAATATATATATATATATATATATATATATATATATATATATATATATATATATATATGTGTGTATATAGCACGTTTGGTTTGTTTGTTTAATGGCGTATCAAACAAATAGTCGACATTCAAGAAATACTTTTGGGATTTGGTACTGAGAAATGATCTGCACATACATAGAATAAGAGAAAAAGAGAAACAATAGATGGTTTAGAATTTGCTCGAACGCAAGAAACGACAACAAATACTCGAGAATCTTAGAAGCAAATACCATGAAGCAAACAGAAGAAAGTTACAGAAAACATGGAATAATCCAGAAGAACAAAGTAACAACTCAAAACTGTAGGAGAAATCTAAAGAAGTAAATACAAGGAACGTTTCCTTTGTAAGTTTCTTAAAGCAACTCTAGAGTATACCTCAATGCAGTTAAAAGAAGTCTAAAACAATGTGATGTTACTTCACACAATTATTTCTGATGATCACTCATCACTCGAAGACATGTTGGAATGTTTACAGTGATGCAGTAAGAGAATTGACTGAAATGTCCGTTATTAGAAGAAAGTATGTTGGTCTGACGAGACTCGATTTCAGTTGCATTTCACTGAGAGTAGAGCTCGAATCTAGCACGTAATGGGTTTTGCACATCATTAACTCAACATCCAGGAAAAGTTTTTTATGACCTGGAAAAAGCTGCTTGTTCCACTACATGGTCGATTTTGTGATACCCCAAAAGGCAAAATTGCCCAGTCGGCGGGGGCTGTAGAATACACCGACTGCACCTCTACAGAGGGGTAAGACCCCTACCAATGATAATTCTGGATATGACACTAAACAATATGATGGTAAGTTTCCTGGAGCTTTGGGGAATGCGGAGTACCCTTTCATTGCCATCACTCCCAGATTTATTCTGGCCCGGAGTGGTAGCACCTGATACGGTCCTATCTATGGGTAAAAAAGAACTAAACTGCGTATATATGCTAAACTGAATTTTTGAAAATAGAACTGTTTTCAACAATTAAACTGTACTTACACTAAACTGAATTGTTTGAAATAGATCAGTTTTGTCATTTAACAGGGTAGACAAAATCTATACTCATATTAAAATGAATTGTTTGAATTAGAACTGTTTGGCTAAATTGAATAGCTTGAAATAAGAATATTCTTGACAATTAAACAGTGTACTTATGCTAAACTGAACTGTTTGGAATAGAACTGTTTTTAACACTGAAACTGTTCTTATGCGAAACTGCATTGCTTAATATAGAACTGTTTTGACATTTAAGTGGGTGTGGAGAAAATATATACTCATACTAAACTAAATTGTTTGAATTAGAATTATCTGACTAAACTGAATAGCTTGAAATAGAAATGTTTTATACAATTAGACTGTGTACTCATGCGAAACTGATTTGCTTGAAATAGAAGTATTTGCATAAAAAGGATTTGGCGTTAAATAACCTACAAAGATTGATATGCCATAAAACCCAAACAACTAATTAAACTGAATTGTTTGAAATAGAACTGATTATTGTATAAAAATTGATTTGGCATTAGATAATCTACAAAAGTTGATATGCTATAAAAATTCAACTAACCAACCAATAGGCAAAAATACTAAAAATAAATCTTTGAAAGAGTCTTCGAATCTTAGTTTGATAAGTACTCACTGGTATCATTTTCCATCTTTAAGTCGCCTGTGGTGTAATGGTTATTGTCGGAGGAAATGGACACGGTGACACGAGTTCAAATCCTGGACGAGACTGATTACATTTCACATAGCACTAATACCCTTGGGAAAGGTATGAATCCAATTATTCTCCCTCCAGCTATGGGTAAATAGTAGGACAGACTAGGTTTTTCAGCTTTGATGAGGCAACTAGTCTAGGAGAAGGAAAACTCTGAATTCAAGCCATTTAAACTCCGCTTAAAAAATTGACCTTGTGTCATATCCAGCCCGAGCGGAGGGGTTGGATAAATATGCATCATCAAGTCGCATTGATAGAACGAATTTCCCTGACTCTATCTCTCTATCCGTCTCTATCATTCATCGCTTCCGACAGGTCTTCCAGACAACATCCAGTATCGGCATAAAGCTGATGTAAATAAGTCTTGCTGGTCGGCCAACACTGGACATGTTCTTCTATAGAGATCCATAGAAAAACACTTATGAATTCGTCCTCACTTCTCCAGCAGTGTTCCACATGTCATGGTCGTCTTACTTGGATGGTTTTTGACAGCCACTCAACTCCCATCTTAAAAACCATCTCTTTAAACATCACTAGCCAATCCTATAGAACGCATGAAGTTAATCAATATTTGTAATTTAACGACAGTTACATTTTTCTGGGTAACAAAAAGCTTTCGTGTTGCTAATATAGCTGATTCCTAGGACATTTTGGGCTCTAAAATTTTATTGGTTTGGTTTGGTTTCACTGTTTGATGGCATATCAACCTTTGTAGGTTATTTAATGCCAAAGCTATTCTCCTTGAAGAACAGTAGTTGTACTATTTAACCCATAGCTGGGAGGATAAGGGGTTCATACCTTTCCCAAGGGTATTTGCCCTGAAGTGAACGTAATATCGCGACTGGAGTACGAACTCGCGTACTACGATTCCGCAGTCCATCGCTTTAACCATTACACCACAACCATATAGATTTGGATGAAATTTTTTAACACAATAGATAATAGCTTGTCCTTCCCTCTCAATCTGAGTGTAGCTTCACTCCCTTGCAGATAATGTCTGGCATGTGTAAGCTATAAGACATTCAAAACCATTAGGCGTAATATGGTATAAGACTTTTGCTCCTTAAGGTAAGGCATCACATGATAACAGAAAAGACTTATTGGTATCATAATATACGAGAAAATGAGAACATAGTGTTTTCTTAATCAAATTTACTTCAGCTGATCCCCATTTCCATGAAATATGCTTACCTAATAATTTATATAAAGGCCCTAAGTGAATTGCTAAATTTGGTAGGTGTCTGTGATTGTAATTTAACATTTCTAAAAATGACTTGGCTGGTATTTTCTGGTCTAAAATGGTTGATCATAGACTTATAGAACTTGCACAGACATTTCAGGAAGAAAATTATGAGTTTCTTTATCACGATATGGTCTATGCTTGTGACATTGTGCAAGCTCCAAGCTATGTTTAGTCATTTGACATCAAGTTAATGTGGCATTTGAATTATAACCAGGTTTTGACTTTAATCCACCGAAGATGACGCACACTTTCTCTCTTGTACCATATCTAGGTAACCCCATCATGGTAATATGTTTTGCAAACTAATGTCAGAATTAAATTAACTTTTCGATTGATTGATTTTGATGGCATACCGACCCGTCTGGTGTTATTTTACGTCAAGAGATTAGACAATTGCGCGTTATGTTTTCCACTTGACTTCTTACGTCTAAGCTCGATGCTCATCTCCTCTTGTTCTCACCTCGAGTCATCGCTGAGTTTCTTCTTATCCCCATGTTGTTTATCCCGTTCGTCATTTCTCGCGTTGTCTTATCCTGTTCTCACCAGTGAGATCAATGTAAACGAGACCTCCTTTCTATGTGCACATATTTTATTTGTTCACTTTGGGATTCTCTTACTGACTAAAGATACGTTATTTTTAATTTTCTGAAATCATTTGATCATGTGGCTTCCGTCAGATGAAAACTAAGCTCTTAGATGACTGCGAGCTCATCACACATCAATTAAACTAGGTGTCTCAACGGATTTTGTGACTTCTTGAAACTGATCTATAGTTCCTGCAATATAATAGATTCTACCAACCTGGAGAGGTATGGGTTCAGATAGGCCATTCCTGCTAAGGACATGTTATATTCATTTACCCATGACCAAACTAAGTTACGGGATGAAGTCTCGCGTGATATGATAGCTAGCGAACTAGGCTAACAGACTGGTGTTTTTTCTTACCCCTTCCGCACGAACAGGTTTGAAGACAGAGTTTTTCTTCTCCTAGACTGCTTGCCATATCAAGGTTAAAGAACCTAGTCTGCTCATAAGTGGAAGGAAAATAGTTGAATGCATACCTTCCTCAAGGATATTAAAACAATGTTAAACGCAAACAAATCGTGTTAGTGAGTTCCATCCTCTCTAAGTGCTCTATCCTTTTAAACTTGTGTCTAACTAAGCTAAGATCAGAGAATGACTATTTTCACAACTTCATAAATCTGCTGAAGAATAGCAAACTAAATTCAAACTCTTAAACAAGCGCATCAACTGACAAAGCCGTTTCGAAAAAAACAAAAGCAAAACAAAACAAAAAAAACCCCAAAAAACAAAACAACAAAAAACAAAAAACAAAACAAAAAATAAACAAACAAAAAACAAAACAAAACAAAAAACAAAAACTAACAAAAAACCACAAAAAAAAAACTTTGCTAAAGTCTCAAAACATTAAAGAAACTAACACTATCCGTGGCAATAGACCGTTGACAAGTGACAAATTCACTTTGACATAATGATACAAATATCGGCCAAAGTAGCGTTTGTGGTTTTCATTGAGTTTAGTGTTGTTTCGGTATTTATTTTTTTTTCTCATTGTTGAACTAGAGATTGCAAGATTGCAGAGTACATTAGTTGCCAAACTCTGTGACAGAATTAAGAGTTTCTAACATTTTCTTTGGAGATGAAGATGTCATAAAACATAACGTCAAGAAAGATAACTCCTTGTCATGCGACAAAGTAAAAATAAAACCAAAGAGAAACGTGTGAAAAGAGAAGCTTAGAAAAAAAAAAGTTAAAAACAAAATAATGACAATAATTACGATAATCCTGAATAATGAAAACAACTATGTTTTTTAGCGATATATTTCAATAATATATTACTAGCAGAGCTACCCTGCATTGCTCGGGAAAATAACCTCAAATTAGATAAAATACTAGAAATATATACTTTGAGGCATTTCTGTCTTAGACTGCTCTACTTATTGGAAAATAACTGTTTATACATTATGAATGATTTATGATGAAAAACAACCAAAAAGATGTAAAATAATGTAATGTTTGCTTTTACTGAAAGTAAACAATGTCTTTTAGTAGGGAAGTTTCGAATTACAAAACATTTGAGTTTTTTTTTTTATTGAATACCAGCATAAAAAGGTTTTTAGGGGTTCCAGGTCTAGAAAAACCAGCGTAGAGCTGGCCATGGAGAAAGCAGTGTCAAATTATCTATAATAAAAAAGAAGAGTTGTGAAATCATTAATTTTATTGTAATAATGGTTAATTGATTTTAAGGGAATGTCAACCTATCAGGGCTATTTTATGCCTTGAGTTGCAGGAATCACTAACATTGTACGTTTACATGTACACTTTTTTGTGATTATTTTCCTCATTCTTGTTTTGCACACAGTAATATGATATCAAGTGTTCCTAAGACAAATAATTTGCACACGGTTGTATAGCTCACTATCTAAGCCTAATAATTTACACCCAATTATATGGTTTCAGGTAGCTACTTTAATTATAATCATTTGTTTGCACACAGATAATTGGTTTCATACTAATCCCTAGTAAGCAGTTATCATCATCATATCACGCTGACAGTACGGATTTAACCGTTCTCTCTCTCTTTCTTTCTCTCTCCATCCACCCTTATCATCCATCACTCCAGGCAGGTCTTCCAAATTACATCCTGTATCCGCAACGAGATAATGTAAAGAAGTTCTTGCTGGTTGGCCAACACTGGCACGTCTATGTCTTCGGGTCCACAGAAGAACGTTACTTATGGGTTTGTCCTTGCTTCTCCAGCAGTGTTACGCATGTCTTGTTCATTTTACTTGCATGGTTTTTGAGATGGGAAATGTCCGTACAGCTGTGGTTTCGGGAGCAATACTCCACAAGAAATTAGTTAAAGGTTGAAGTCACTACACTTATTACAAACGATTTAAAAAAAAATTATATGCTATTGTAGCGTAATGGAGCATTTTGATGGATTTAATGAAAAAGTATATATATATATATATATATTTCTCGGAGTTTTTTTTTTTAATCAAAAGAAATTTTTTACTAGCAATTCTTTGACTTGAGGGCTTTTTAAAGTTCTAATTGCATCCAAATAGAATCTCTTTGGTATTTGATCACACCCACAGAGCAGAGATGTGATCGATGTAATGTATTATTGTCGAATCATATTGGCGCCGGTTTTAACGGTTAAACGACACGACCCCGTGACCCTAATTAAGCTTGAGGCTACCTGCACAAAAGGGAATTAAGAAACAAAAAAAAATGACCATGAACTTTCTGTTTCTCGAATGTTGTGGAATTGTCTAGAATTCTGGAGAATTTTACAGCTCGGCGATGGATATAAAAGCCGGTCCCGTCCCTGAAGGAGAAGAGAGTAGCTTCTAACCGGCAGAATAGAGCAATTGTTGTTCTGAGAATCAGAGTGTGGATTTTTAACCGTTGTATTCGAAAAAAATCAACCGGCAGTGAAAAAGAATATAATTAACATGACCACAACGCTTGTGCATTTTTCCGGCACCCACCTCGATAGCAGTAATGTCACAATATGAAGTATATCTTATACAACTAATTTTTGATTAGATCTATTTGACTAATAGAAGGCAATCAACAGATACAACCAGTCTGCATGACAGCAGACCCGATTGTAATTGCAATTAAGGGGTACTTCCTCCAGTCCAGAACTTCGGATGCAGTTTAGTGTCATACACTGGAAAATCCTAATGTTTTTGAGTGTATTAACCCTCTGCACAGGATTTTATTGTAATAGGTTATTGTCCTATTCATTAGAAGAATAAATAAAGAAAATAAAACACGATAGACCCTTGAAAAAACTATATATAACCAAGATAAGTATAAGTTTACATCCTGGACGAAACTGGTTGCATTTCACATAGCCCTAATACCCTTGGGAAACGTATGAATCTAATTATTCTCTCTCCAGCTATGGGTAAATAGTAGGACAGACTAGGTTCTTCAGCCTTGGTTAGGCGACTAGTCTAGGAGAAGGAAAACTCTGAATTCAAACCTGTTAAACTCCGCTTAAAAATGACCTTGTGTCATATGAAAAAGGAGGTGCCCGTGGTATAATGGTTATTGTCGTAGGAAATGGACTCGGCGACACGAGTTCAAATCCTGGACGAGACTGATTGCATTTCACATACCACTAATACCCTTGGGAAAGGTATGAATCCAATTATTCTCCCTCCTGGTATGGATAAATAGTAGGGCAGACTAGGGTCTTCAGCCTTGATGAGGCAACTAGTATAGGAGAAGGAAAACTCTGAATTCAAACCTGTTAAACTCCGCTTAAAAATTGACCTTGTGTCATATCCTGTTTGAGCGGAGGGGTTGGTGAATATATATAACCTAGATAAGTAATGTTAAATGAACTGTGAATAATATTTTAGTGAAGCATTGAATTAATTATTTTCACCTTCAAATTTTTCCATTATTTATCAATAAAAGTTTATGCCGAACCTATTGTTACTAAAAGCTAATTGTCATGAAAAATAGATCCACATAGAAATGATTAAAAAATTACATCATTTATCGTATGAATTTAAAATTATTCTTTGAAAATCTGCGCCCTAGATACTCAGCTGAGAGATAAAAACTCTTCAAAAGGAGTGTCCTGCCCTGAGTATGAGACAAAACTGCATCTGATCGTTCGGCTCCAATTCTGGAGAGTGTGGAGTACCTCTTCACTGTAATTACTCTTACGTCAATTCTGATTGGGAGTAGCTGAATACATTAGGATCACATCTCTGAGTTCAATAGATCGGTTTAAAATTATTTCTTTGTTTAATGGCATATCAACCATCTTCGGTTATTTAATGCCAAATCCATCCTTTTAGAAGAACAGTAGCGGAATTATTTTACCCATAGCTGGGAGGATAAGTGGGTTCATACTTTTCCCGCGGGTATTTGTCCAGTGAACGTAATGCCGCGATTGGAGTTCGAAATCACTTACTACGATTTAGCAGTCCGGCGCTTTAACTATTACATCACGAGGACTCCCCCCCCCAAAAAGAAATTCTTCGTATTTGACAGGAATACTTTATGGCATACAAAGAAGAGTGAGAAAAATAATAAAAGTATAGTTTACTATCATATCCAGGACACTTGTTGCGGGAGGGGGGGTCTTACTCATTTGCAGAGATGCAGTCGGTTCGGTGTATTCTGCATTTCCTAGCCGACTGCGCTGTCGTATAAGATAGGAATACTTGATATATAACTGAGAGCTAAAAAACTCCTAAGAAAAAGCTAAACAAATAATGTAAGTATAGGTAAATACGACTGCCTAACTTCTTGGCACAAGATAACCTTAGACCGGTTGACATGCCGATAGAATCAATCTATATCAATGAATATTTAAAATTTCTAATAAGTTTTCTTGAGAATTTTTTTATTATATCAGTTTACCTTTAAAATATTTGTTTACATTTGTTAGGTCACAGAGACTAACTTAAAACTAATATATAACACGGGAAATAATGCTTGAAATTAAATATTCAAATAATAAACATCAAGATATTTGAAGAACAAAAACAATACCGTTTACATTTTTATTTGCTTTTATTAATGACTAGATTCGTTTGGTTTGGTTTGGTTTTATGACACATCAACCATTGTAGGTTATTAATGCCAAATCCATTTTATACAAACAAACAGTTCTATTTCAAACAATTCAGTTTAGTATAAGTATATATTTTTTGTTTACACACAGTTAACTGTCAAGTAATTCTTTTTCCAAACAATCAATTTTAGCATAAGTACAGTTTCGATATCAAAATTCAGTTCCATTTCAAACAATTCATTTTAGCATAAGTACACAGTTTCGATAACAAAATTCAGTTCCATTTCAAACAAGTCATTTTAGCATAAGTACACAGTTGCGATGTCAAAATTCAGTTTCATTTCAAACAATTCAGTTTAGCATTAGTACACTGTTTATTTCTATTTGATCCATAGATTGGACCCTATCAGGTGCTACTACTCCTGGCTAGAGTTGACATGGGAGTGATGGCAGTGAAGGGGTACTCAGCATACCCACAAACTCCTGAATAACTAGATCCTCACCATCCAATAGTTTAGTGCCATATCAGGACACTCGTTGATGGTGTTTTTTTATTTATCCCTCTGCAGAGATGCAGTAGTTGTAGTCTACTTCCCTAGCCGACTGGACGAGTCGATTTTAAGGACAAGAAGCTTCTTGAAAGATTGATACAACACAATCTTCTTATCCTTGTATGCTGTATTTAGCCTGAGACCTTACCAAGTTAAGATCTGTTCTATCAGCTGGGGTGATAGAATTCGCCGAGTGCATCTCGAAAGAGGCGTAACACCTCCGCCCAATAAGTCTCCTGGATATGAGACTAAGCTTCAGTCTTGGAATTTTGATGGATGTAGAGTACCCCTCCATTGCCATTATCTCCAGGCCCACTCTGATTCGGAGTGAGGGTACCTTTTAGGGTTCCATCAATGGATCAAATAGAACTGTTTAACAATTTAGCCGTGTGCAAACAAATGACTTATATTAAGATGGATTATTAGTGTTACATTGCAATACTCGAAACCATTTAATTGTGAGTAAATAAAACTAATAGTGTTTAATAGTAATGCTTGAAACCCTTTAACTGTGTGCATACAAATGAGCTTAGGGTTGTTTAAAATGTTACCTGCAAACTATTCCATCACAAATTATATATATATATATATATATATATATATATATATATAAGTTGGCATTAAATAACCCACAAGGGTTGATAAGCCATAAAACCCAAATAACCAACTAACCTAAACTAAGCTTCAACCTAGTCAACTCAATATCTGCAGAGGAGGGGTTAGACCTACCACCGTCGAATGTCCTGGATATGAAACTAAACTGCATCTGATTGTAAGTCTCCAGTTCTATAGCTTCCGGGAATGTAGAGTACTCCTTCATTGCTCTTACTCTCAGGCCTACTCTGACCCGGAGTGGTAGTACCTGTTAGGGTTCCATCTATGTCAAATAGAACAGTTAAATCATTAACAATACTTGAAACTATGTAACAGTGTGCAAATAAAGGACTGTTAAATTGAATTATTTGTATTACGAAACAATACTTGGAAAGATTTTTACTGCTTTCAAATGAATAAATAATGTTGTGTAGAATTGCTAGTGTTAGATAGCAATACTTAAAACCATTTAACTCTCTGCAAATAAAACTAATAATATCAGATTGCTATCACTAAAATAATTTAATTATGTGCAAACAAAGCTATTACTGTTTGATAGCAATACTTGAAGCCATTTAACTATGTGCAAATAAAATTGTTAGATAACAAAAATTGAAGCAATTCAACTGTGTGCAAGCAAAACAATTAGTATTTGATTGCAATACTTGAGACTATTTAAATGTGGGCAAACAAATGAGCCCTGGCTTGCTTACCGACAAACTATTCGTTCGCAAATCATATATACTTAAATACATATGTATAAAAAGGAATTGGCATTAAATAACCTACAAGGATTGAACTGCTGTAAAACATAACTAACCAACCAATCCAAGCTAAGCTTCGAAAAAATACAGCGAAGTCGTTTTAGAATGTTAAATGTTGTCATAATATAGCAAAATCAGCACATCCTAGCAAGATTTTGGTAAGCGCAATAGCATTAAAAACGTCCTCTCCACAAAAAAACAAACAAATCCCCACCCAAAGAAAATAAAAAAGATTAAAAAATACGGTTCAAAAAGGATTATTTTTAAACAGTATAAAAACAGTATGAAAATCAATGTAAATGTTATGAACAATGATTAAAAATTTGGATAACCCACGGGGTAAAAAAAGTAGTATAAAATTCGGCTATAGTCTCACGCAGCACTGCATGGCAATAGAATTTCGACAATACTCGCACACGGCAGTGAAAAGGTTAAATTTTGTTCCAAATTTAACGCTCAGCGATTGCAGTTGCTTTGCAAAGGACATACATTTTAATACTACTTGTAAGTAAAAATCGATAACATATCTATGCCTGTGTTTTGTATATATGTGGATTTGTTTTAACAGAATATTATAAGAAATTTTCATATTGTCAAAGTTGTGAACGCTAAAACTTCAAGAAAAAAAAAAATTCTGAAAAAACTTAAATTTAGAAAGGAGAATTAAATCAAAAATTTAATCTTAAAATGGAACGCACATAGATGGATGAGCACATAAAAGCTTATTCTCTTCTTGCAGAGCGTTGAGTTGGCGGAACCATAGTTTCCTGTTGAGCAAAGATCTCTGCTAAATTCCTAAAGCTATGATTAAATAACAGCAGTCTTTTACCAGAATCTGGAATTTTGAATAATCTTCAAATTGTTGTAGAACTTTTACATCTAAAAGATTGGAAGAGAAAATTATATATATATATATATATATATATATATATATATATATATATATATATATATATGTTGTGAGTATAAAATTAGATAAAAATAGGATAAAAACTTACAACTCAGACTTTCACGCTTTCGATCCTCAGATGAGTTAGTATTAAGCTTGTCTGACTTTTCTCGAGTGAACAAATATGTACTCTTTTATATATAAAAAAGATTACATACGTCTTTTATATAAAAAGGTTAAATATTATTTTATAAAAAAACAGTACATATTTGTTAAGTTGAAAAGTCAGGTGCATTGAATACTAGTTCACCTGAGGATCGAAAAAGTGGAGTTTTGAGTCGTGAATGAGGTGTTTTCAGTTTGATTTTTGCTGAATTACGCCTCCATATTACACAAGCAAACATTGCATATTCTAGAAGCTCTCTCGATAAAGATTAACAAATCCTCCTTAAACAAGATCAACTTCGAAAAGAGCAGCCACATTCTAAAATGTCTATACCACATTTCCCACCAGTTTTTTCTCTCACTTCTGGCAGAAATTCTTATCTTCTGGGAATTCCCCACCTTGTTTTTCCTCCTACTTTTAATATAAATGTATATGACTTATTGCGTAAGTCATTGATAATTCGTTCCTCCGAAGATGGCTCCAGTGGTTACCGAAAGTACTTGAAAAACATATGACAGACGACTTCCTAAATTCATTCCATCCAAATATTAAACGACTCATTTGGAGACTTGAATGGATATTTTTGTTTGTTTGTTTGGGTTTTATGGTATATCAACCTTTGTAAGTTAGTTAATGTCAAATCCATTTTTATAGAAATGAACAGTTCTAAATCAAACAATTCAGTTTAGCCTAAGTACGCAGTTTAATTGTCCAGATCATTTCTATTTCAAGCTGTTCAGTTTAGTCAAACAGTTCTAATTCAAACAATTCAGTTTAGCATAAGTATAGTTTTTTTCCTTACAGTTAAATGTCAAAACAGTTCAACTTCACACAATTCAATTTAGTGGAACTACAGTTTCAACGTCAAAAATAGTTCTATTTCGAGCAATTTAGTTTAGCATATATACGTAGTTTAAATGTCAAAACAGTAAACTCTCGAAACCATGGTTTAATTCTATTTGGCTCATTGATAGAACCCTATCAGGTGCTACCAGTCGAGGCAAGAGGAGACTTGGGAGCTATAGCAATGAAGAGGTACTCCGCATCCCCCAAAGTTCCAGTATTACTGAAGCCACACCGTCAGATTGTTTAGGATCATATGCAGGACACTCGTTGGTAGTTGGCGTCTACTCATCAGCAGAGATGCAGTCGGTGTATTCTACAGCCCGAGCCAACTAGGCAACTTGGATATGTATATATATAAATTCCCTGATGAGCCGGTGAAGCGAAACTTTAGTAGGAAAAATCCGACTCGCGATTTAATTTTTATAATTGGCTCTACTTTGTATTGAGCACTCTTGGTAATTGTAGCATTGCAGCAATTTACGGTTGGTTTTTATTTTTCTTTTGACCAACTGACTGCATATCTCTTGATTTTTTTCAACTGGTGTGACGAAGTTGGCCTTTTCTTTTTTTTTTTTTTTGTCCTAAAATATTTTTTTCTTTTTCCCCCGGGCGGTAATTCGAGATATTATTATCTCTAGTTCCTGGCGGGTTTTTTTTCTTTTTCCTGGTAACTGTGAATGCTGGTAGATAGTAGGTTAGTATATATATATATAATCATAACTTACAAAGAACTGCACACCATAACAAATGAGATTTTTATCAGAACAATACACTTTAAATGATAAAACTCTGTCAACGAGGTTTTTATTATTCTTATTATGTTAACTAAATTCACTACTGCACAATGTTTTTTTTTTTATTGAAAGCTACAAAAATGCATTGTTTACTCACCTACAACCCTTAACATTATGTGTCGTATCAATTGATGAACCGACGAGACTTGGCACTCATAGACACCAGCGTGTCGAGGCTGCACGTTTTTGATCATTAGGTTCCAGTTGTTAACTCTATGACTGACTGTTATGTGAGGGTCGTCTGCAAATTGTTCGGTACCGACTGTGAGAGGATTTGGGTCGCTCGCCTTCCGCCATACAACCTGACAAAGAAAGAAAAGTAAAAGGCAATTAAGAATAGTTAAAAATATAAAAGAAATAATAATTGTAGTTGATGGCCTTAGTACAATCCCCAGAGGAATAGAAAAAAGACTGGGGGAACTGGACATCGTAGGTAAAGTTTGTTTTGATTAATGACATATTAACGTGTATGGGTTATTTTATTCCAAAGTCATATCGGTAGAGAAACTGTAGTGGTACTATTAAACCCATGGCTAGGGGATAAGGAAGTTCATACCTTTCGCAAGTGTAATAATCCGAAAGTGAAAGTAGAAGCTTGACTAGAGTTCGAACTTGCTTACTACGAAGTTGCTGTCCAGCTAATTAGCCATTTCGCCACGAGGACTTCCCTAGATAAGGGTTATAATAGGTAATATGTATTATGTAGTATATTATCCGATTCTGTAATAATAGTACAACTTTATATGTATTTAGCAGAAAGTAATATGCAAGACGTAAGAACAAAGTGCTCTTAGGTAGAAGATTGATTATAGTTTACTCCTAAAATCTTGCAGTTGCATAACAAACAAACCTTGGTAAGCCAAACCTATGGTATCTATCTTTTCTGAATGAGCTTGACAATATTTCAAATTCCTTATTGTGAGGTTGTGAGAGGCCAAGGGTGTAAGCGTAGAGAGCATGTCACGAAGTGAGCAAACTGCCTTCAGGGTTTAGCGCAACGCTGGCCTATGGGCAGCAGAGTCACTCGTTGATTATAATGATTTATTATTTTTCTAAGCTTTTTGATAAGATCTTACACAAAGTGGTATGAATAGGGAATGGAATAAGACTCGAACACACTCGTAAAGCTTTGTTTGTCCAGCTTGCTTACCATTACACCATCCGCCAGAGGCACCCCGATTATAATGATTTATAGAGCTTCCTATAACAAATAGATGTATAGATAGATAAATAAAAACACAACTTTTGGCTGTTTTGTAATATTTCAAAGATATCGGGTACAAATATTGAATAAATGGCTAATGGTGAAGAGAAACTAATTTATTCATTTTCTGTAATTAATTTTAGAGAGGCAATAAAATATTAGTTTAAAGGAGAATAGAAAAATGTTCCCAGAATAGATTCTGACAATATTTTAACATTAGTTCATGAAACTTTAATATATGCAGTCGATTAAGATTGGCTGTCATAGAGTAATTGAAAATACATTGATTATTCGACCGACGCTGAATTGCTGTATCTAGGTTGTTTAGTCTGAGTGTGTATTAAATTTAAATATCTAAATGAAATAAATCTGAATAAATATTGTCGATTACGCCTAATCATGTTATTCAAATTTATATTGGGACCCGATATTTGATTACGATAACAGATTGGAATTATTTGCATTGATTTAGTATGAATTGTGATGACTTTTTTCTACTTGGCAACATCTAAAGAAGAAGATCTGCAGTTTAGATCAATGTTACACAAACTATCTGATCAAGAGGACTGACTAGGGTTTTTTTTCAATGTATCAGTGACAACAACAGATATTTCAAACGACAAACAATCGAAATCTCACACGAAAAACTTGGACATGGCTTAGAAGCTGAATCTTTTCTGAAAGCCACACAAAACAACGCCATAAGGACCAACGATATTTAAGCAAAAATAGATAAGAAATAACAAAATAGCAAGTGTAAGTTATGCGGTGAGAGAGCCGAAACGATCAATCATATAATAAGCGAACGCAACAAATTAGCGTAATGAGAGCATAAGACTATCCAAGACTTAGTCGAAGAGGGGGATCTACTGGGAGTTGTATAAGAAATCGAAATTTGACCATGGTATATACACAGTCAAGAATCCTTCCTGGAGAATGAGACGCACAAAGTTCTCTGGAATTTTGAGATACAAATAAATCACTTAATCTCGATCAGATGACCAGACCTAGTGATAATCAAAAAAAAAAAAAAATAAATAAATAAAGAGAATTAGCTGAATTGTAGACTTTACCGTCTGTACAGACCATATACTAAAATTGAAAGAGAGTGAAAAAAGAGATAAGCACTTAGACGTTGCCGGAGAACAAAAATACTATGGAACATGGTGACGGGGATACCAATTGTAACTGGCACGCTCAGAACAATACCCAAAGGATTGGTAAAGGGACATGAAGACTTGAAAATAAAGAACAAGATCATCCAGACTACGTCATTATTTGTATCAGCCGAAATACTGAGAAGAGTCCTGGAAACTTGAGGAAACTTACAGTTACTCAAGCTCCAGTAGAAAACAATCAACTAACGCTAGTAAGAAAAACTCTCAACGGAGTAATCAACCATCTTATTTACATGGACGTCTGCTTGAAAAAATGAAAAAGAATCGGAAACCCAAACACAGACAGTGAGGATATACAGCGATGATATAGTAATAGAATTTGGCAAAGAAAAAATGTGCCGCGTTAATAATGAGAAGCAGAAAACGGCAAATGACGGAAGGAGTAGGAATTCCAAATCAAGAAAAAATCAGAACGCCAGGAGAAAAGGAAACTTACAAATACTTGGGAATATTAGAAGCGGACACCCTTAAAACAAGTGGAGATGAAAGAAAAAATTAAAAAAGAATACCTCAGGAGAATGGGAAAATTACTCGAAACCAAACTATATAGCATAAATTCCATCAAAGGGATAAACATCCGGCCTATACTTCTTGTAAGATACTCGGGACCATTCTTAAAGTGGACGAGGAAAGAACTTTAACAAATGGCCCAGAGAACAAGAAATCTAATGATGATAAATAAGGCCTGACATCCCAGAGATGATATAGAGAGACAATATGTGTCCAGAAAAGACGGAGAAAGAGAAATCGCCAGTAATGAAGATAGCATCGATACATCGATAAGACGACTGGAAGACTTCGCAAAAAAAACAAAACAAAAGAAGATTTATTACAGCAACCAGAAACACGAAGAACATAATGATGAACAGAACAAAAATAACTAAAAAAACAAATTTGGGAAGAAAAACAATTTTATGGACACTTCAAGCGATAAACAAGTAATATCTCATATAAGAAATCTTGGACATGGCTAAAAAACCTTTCAGGGAGAAACTGGATCTCTTCTAATAGCAGCTGAAAACAACTATGTTAAATCAAAAATAGACAATCGCAACAAAATAGTAAATGTTGGTTATATGGTGATAGAGACGAAACAATCAATCATATAATAAGCGAATGCTGCAAATTAGCACCAAAAGACTATAAGACTAGACACGACTGGGTGGGGAAGGTAATCCACTGGAAATTGTAAAAAAAATAAAATAAAATTTGACCATACGAACAAGTGGTATATAGTCAAAACCCAGAAACCATTCTGGAGAATGAGACGCACAAAGTTCTCTGGGATTTTGAGACACAAACGGATCTCCTAATCTAAGCCAGGAGACCAGATACAGTGACAGTCAACAACAACCACAACAAAGAGAACCAGCTGAATAGAGGACTTTTCCGTCTCTGCAGGCAACAGACTAAAATTAAAAGAAAGTGAAAAGCGAGATAGGTATCAAGACCTTGCTTGAGAACTAAAAAAATATGAGACATGAAGGGGTGGGTAAAACCAATTGTGGTTGGTGCACGTAGGACAATCCCTAAAGCACTGGTAAAAATACTTTAAAATAAGAGGATTAGTGAAGATCATCCAGATTATAGCATTATTATAATTGGCTAAAATACGGAGAAGAGTCCTGGAGACTTACGTATATTTGCTGTCACTCAAACTCCAGTGAGAAACCACCAGTTAACACTGGTGTGAAAATCTTTCAAAGGTGTAAATGATAATAATGATAATAATATGCCATCAAACAAGAGGAGATGAAAGAAAAAATTAAGAAAGAATATTTCAGGAGAACCAGAAAGCTACTCGAGAAAAAAGCAGAAACCTTATCAAAGGAATAAATACCTGGATTGTCCCCCTCGTAATATATTCGGGACCATTTTTAAAGTGGACCAGAGAAAAACTCAAACAAATGCACCAGAGAATAAGAAAACTTATCGCCATGCATAAGGCATTACATCCCAGAGATGACGTTGATGGATTATATGTATCAAAAAAAGAAGGAGGAAGAGGACTAACCAGTATTGAAGACAGTGTTGACGCATCAATACAACTACTTGAAGACTGCATAAAAAACGTGAGCGGAGACTGATTACAGCCTCCAGAAACCATACTGACAACATGAGGACTAACAGACCGACAAAAAACAGAAAACAAAAATGGAAAGAAAAACAACTCTGTGGACGTTTTAAGCCACTAATAAACGATATATCACACAAGAAAACATTGATGTGACTAAGAAGGGAAACCTCAAGAGAGAAACTGAATGTCTCTTGATAGCAACACGAAACAATGCTATAAGAACCAATCATATCAAAGCAAGAATAGATGACGCAATAAAACAGCAGATGTAGGTTATGTGGTGATAGAGACGAAACCACCAATCGCATAATTAGCGAGTACAGCAAATTAACACAGAAAGAGTATTAGAATAGACACGATTGGCTGATATACTGCAAATTTCAATTTGACTATGTGAACAAATGGTACATGCACAACCCATCATCTGTTCTGGAGAATAACACGCACAGACTCCTCCGTGATTTTAAGATACAAACGGATCTCTAAGAGGTATATAGTCACAACCCAGAATCCATACTGGAGAATGAGACGCATAAGTTCTCTGGGATTTAGAGACACAAACGGATCTCCTTATCTCAACCAGACTACCAGACCTTATAATAATCAACAACAAAAAAAGAGAACTTGCAAAATTTTGGACTTTGCTGTCCCGGCTGACCACAGAGTAAAATTGAAAGAAAGTGAAAAGAAGGGTAAGTGCCTCGACCTTGCTTGGGAAATGAAGAAACTGTGGAACATGAAAGTGACAATTATACCAATTGTAATTAGTGCTCTTGGTGCAGTCACCAAAGCATTGATAAAAGGACTGGAAATAAGAGGATGAGTGGAGACCCTCCAAACTACTGCATTACTGAGATCGGCCAGAATACTGAGAAGAGTCCTAGAGACTTGAGGAGACTTGTTGTCAACCAAACTTCAGTGAAAGATCATCAGCTAATGCTGATGTGAAAAACTTGAGTAAATTATAATTTTCAAAAGTACTTTCGAAATTTTTCTTACTTGGAGATCATTTTAAATGTACGTAAAATAATTTGGACACCTCGTATGTAAATTTAAAAGCACCAGCAGGGTGTTAGGAAATTCTACTGAACGAAAAGATCAAGAGCTATTTAACCAGGAAAAATTATTTGCAGTTGTATTACATATAAATCCTATTGTTATTTTTGCAATAAATAATTAATAGTTATTCAACAACAACCGACATTTTATTCAATTGACATATCATTGCAAATCTTCCTTTCTTTCTTCAATAGGTCTTGATTTTTTAAAATTCTTTGGAATGTCTATGGTTTCTGCTAGTCGTAATAATTAGTGTATGTACTCGTGTAATGAACAATTCCTGATTTTGAAGCCAAGTCAGCTGGGGGTATAGAATATGTCTACTATACCTCTACAAAATCAGTGTCTTGGATATGATACTATTAAATCTGATGGTAAAGCTCCTGGAGCTATGGAGAATGTGGAGTAATTCTTCGTTACTCTTACTCACTGGTCCACTCTGATACGGAGTGGTAGTACCTGTCAAGGTCCCATCTATGGGTGAAATAGAACTAGTTACTCATTTACTATCGCTTGAGACATGATTAATGTTAAATTGAGTTATTAGTATTACGCAGCACTGCTTGAAACCATTTAACTATGTGCTAACAAATGAACTCTAGCTCGTTTGAAAATAATGTTACTAACAAGTCTAATGTGTAGAGTGTTCGCCAATAGTCCGGGTGACCGGGGTTCTATCCCAGGTCAAGTCATACCAAAGATTAAAAAAAAATGGTACTTGATGCTGCCTTGCTTAACATTCAGCATTATTGTTGTATAGACATATGCACCTATACATCTACATATGCATGCAGAATCATAACGACGACGTAAGAAAGACGAGCGAAAAATATACCTCTCATTTTATTTGAAAGGTTTGTGTGTGAGAGGGAGCTAGAGACTGAAAAGAACTGCAATATATTGACCCCCACTCTTATGGCCATCAGCATTTCTTTTCCGTTTTCCAGTGTTGCTCAACCGGAGGCCCGGGGGCCCAGCTCTCTGCTGGATGCTGGCTTCCTCTACCGCATCTTGTCACCAACGGGTCTGGTCTCCAAACTGGTCTACAAAATAACCGACTTCCTGTCTTCACCGAGTTATAAAATAGTTCAATCGTCCACTCAATATCTCCCCATAACTGGCCATCGGGATGTGTCACTTCCATTATCCTTGGAATGGCATGTTTGATTGTCATCGAGCGGAAAAAAAACTGTCATGCAGTTCACAGGTCACTCTCTCCCGGTGCATCAGTCTATGACTGTACCATCGGATTTTACCTTGTCCCATATTGTCAGCCAAGCCCGCCTACGCGATTTCTTCCCATAACTGCCATCTGATTGTGTGACTTCCTTCCGGTGCATCCCTTTGGAATGCCATGTTTGGCCGGGTTGAAGGGCAATATACAACTTTATAAGGTACGGATCAAGGGTAGAATAAAGCAATCCAGGGAATGGAGTAGCACCCTCCCCTACACCTCGGTGTAGTAGCTATTGAAAAGGTTGCCTTCGAGTCGCCCTCGGCTACGGTCGGCCAACTTAATTAACTTATATATATATATATACACTACCTATGACAAAGACAATGAAATTAGGACACTTAGAAGACGTTCCCTTATGCTTCTCTGCAGTGGTGTAAGACCTCCCAACGGGTGTCCTAGACATGACACTAAACAATCTGATAGTGTGGTTCTAGTAATTCTGGAGTTTTGGGGAATGCGGAGTACCCCTTCATTGCCATCGCTCCCTGGTACACTCTTGTTCGGAGTGGTAGCACCTGATAGGGTCCTATCTATGGATCAAACAGAACTAAACTGAGTACTTAAGCTTAACTGAATTGTTTGAAGTAGAAATGTTTTGATATTTAAACTGTGTACTTCATTTAAACTGTGTACTTATGCTCAACTGAATTACTCGAAATAGAACTGTTTTTTAAACTGTCTACTTAATCTAAACTTAATTGTTTGAAATAGAACTATTTGACTAAACTGAATAGATTGAAATAGAAATGTTTTTGACAATTAAACTGTCATCTTCTAAACTGAATTGTGTGAAAAAGAACTGTTCATTTGTATAAAAAGGTGATTTGGCCTTGAACAAACAAACAAACAAACAAACTTAGTTTCTAGCCACAAAAATGTGTTTTAATCGGCAAGTTTAGGCCCATAAACAAGTTAAGCTCCGACGTTTAAGAATATTCCAATTGATTGAGGGGAAGAGTGGAAGAATATTCCATTGGATATGAGAAGGAGATGTAGATGAATATCTCACTTGGTATAAAGGGGTGGGTGGAAGAATTTCTTACTTGGCTGCGGGGAGGGTATGAAGATGAGCGTAACGTGTGTACGTACGAACGAACGGACAAGTAAATTAAGAGATATATAAGTATATAGAAAGATAGATTCCGAAAAAATGATATTATTTCATAATCATATAACTGGACTAATTCTTGTTCAAATGATCTCGAATTTTAACACCATGTGTAGAAATAACGCAAAATTCTATGCTTCCTGTTTTAAGTTCTTTTTTCATGTCAGCTATCGAAAGGGAATTTACTCGAAAAGAAAAGGCGGTCTGTTTATAAGAGTATGTTTGAACATAGTCCAAAAAGACTCTGCATTGTGTATTTGTAAGAAAATTTGTTGGAAATGTACTTATTATAATGCAGATTCCCACTTGGCACAAGAAGAATTTTATTTTCTAATGTTCGAATCTATCACGATCGTATACGATAACTTTTAAAAAGCTCTCAATAAGACCGACATCGATATAAATGAGTTGAAAGATGATCTCTTATAAGTCTAATAGTGGCATACGATATACATTTTACAAAGCACAGGCATGTTAGAACAATTCTAAACATAGATTTGGAATCAGCACATTTGATTTCGTCTAAAACGACATGCGGACACCGAGTGGTACAACCCCCTTAGAGTCCCATCAGTGGGTCAAATAGCTCTGTTTAAAAATTATTCTCAATCGATAGAACCGTATGCAAACACCACACCCAAAGAACTCTTAGGAAACAACTACACAAAATCAGTAAATATGAACATATAAACAACGAGATTCCTTACCCTCATGGCATAAAATAACTCGAGACAGGGTTGACATGCGATTAAATTCAATCAATCGATCAATCAAACTAAACTTTCTATCAGACATGAATTGTCTGATCTCAAGCTCAATGGTAAATATATGGTTTCGGTTTTGTATCTCTTTTCTATGCCCCAAATTTTATTTTAAGATACAAGATTCTGCAACAGTTATATATTCTATGAAGTTTTAGATGAAGCTAGGTTCAATAAGAAACGGTGGAAAGACAACCATTTACAGGTCTACCAGTGGTATATGATGTACATTTTACTAAAATTTTGAGCCAGAACAATTTAAAAAACGGAATCAAAATTAACATATTTGATTTCGGCAAAAATGTACGTTTTGATCTCAGAAGCAAACACATTGTTGACCGGTATCGTTGGAGGCCATCATAGTTCAACTTCGGCATAAAATAACCAAACAAAGGCTGACATGACGTGAGACCTTCAACCAGTAAACCAAACGACTGATACTGACTGAGTATAACTGCTAAGTTTACATTTGCAAAGTAGTTTAATAAAAAGTTTGAGCACGAAAGTTTTGCTGATTGAGCCAACTGTGGATAAGTTAAACACGTTTGTTGATTCCTTGGAAGATGACGTTGTACTGAACTTTTCAAAGGAATTTGAAAAAAAATTCTAATTTAGAATTGCTTTGCTTTCAGCTTGTTATTTGAACGCAGACAGTCGTCAAAAAATACGAAGGAATTGGAAATTAAAAAACGATAGAAATACATAGAAATCAAGCAGAAATAAATGAAATCAGGACGAGGCTTGGCGAGAAGTTTTGGTTGAACCAGAGCGAGGCTACCGAAATTTATTAATTCGATTTCTAACCAAACGAAAGTCGGATTTCAGCGGACATGTTTGAATCCTGTTCTATTACCAGACTACAATTGAGTTGCGGCGTTTTTTTTCTGGTTTTCTTTCATAGTTAATCAAGAAAGGAAACGAAATCGTGTCTGCTTGCATATACATACATTGATAAACACAAACGTTCTCAAACAAATGCATATTCAAACTCTCATGCATAAAAATGTACGTAAATAAAAAGGAAAAAAATTAGACAAAGCCTCTTGGACAAGATTACGTACGCATGCGCATCCGTACAATACTCGCATTTTTAGATAAACAAAACTAAGCCTGTGAATATAAAGGGGTGGGGATGTGCAGACAGAAATAGAAGATCATACAAAACAACTTCCTCACACAAAAATATAGTCACCCAGAAGGCAACACATAGAAAAACTCGCACAATAAATTTTAGAAGCATATTTGGAGACAGAATTTCAATTATGAGCTCCCATAAACAAATCCAGTAACCAATTTACTAAGCATAGCTTAGTCTGGCACAAGGCTATTAGTCTATTGCCACAGACTATCTTGTATACTCTACTATACGTGAAAGCGTCTAACTCTAATGAGCTAATCGCCCTGTCGACGGGGCTCAGAATATACTGACTAGATCTCCTGCCGAGAAGTAACACCCTTCTACCAAAAAAGGGTATCCTGGGTATGATACTAAACTGCATTAGATGGTGAGGTTCCCGTTCTGGCGCACTGAATAATGTAAAGTACCTCTTCGTTGCTCCTAGATCCACATAGATCGGAAATGATAGCGCCTGTGAGGTGTCCGTCTCTAGTTCAGATAGAACTGTTTGAAAATTATCAGTATTAGATAAGAATAATTGATATCCTATAAGTGTCTCCCCCCTACCCCCAAAAAAAGAAAAGAAAGAAAAAACATTTCGAAAACTTATATGCTAATATAAACGTACAATGTACGCAATTCTTGTAACTCTGTGCGTAGAATAAACTTAGACGGGTTGCCATATGCTATTAGCATCAATCAATCAAACCATTGACCTTAGACGTATATTTGACAAATAAGGTGTAGGAAGGTATAAAAATAGACAGGAATCAAAACAATGTAAAATCTGTGAACATGAAGCCACAAGGGATGTTCAATATTTCTCGTCATAGCCAAAACAGTCTTCCGTAAGCTTATTTGACGTCTGCCAGTGGACGAACAGAGGGGCTTTGTGAAACAAGATTTTTACCCGACATGGGCAAAAACGCAACAGAAATTCACTGTTACTGTGTAAGGAGTGTGGAGCATGAAGTCAGTGTTGGCCTTGTGCAGTGCGTTTACAGAGGAGTGTGTAAATCTGCAGCATGACCCTCGTGTATGACGGCAACGTTCATCAACAGCAGAAAACAACATTGCGTACATTGAAGCTATTTATCTAAAGTGATAGACGGCAAAAGTTCGTGCAGTGGTTGTAAAATTTAATCTTCAGGAAAATTTTCACGGGAAATTAGGATATCGGTAAGTATCATTTTGTTGGGTCTCAGAATAATTGATTAAAAACACAAGTTTTTGGTTTACTTAGATATTTATTCTAGAAATAGTTTTACACAGATGGCGCTGTTTTTACAGAGGTAGTAGCATAACTCCAGGCACTTGACGCCACTCTTTTTTTAAGGTGTTTTATGCCTTTGTGTACCGATGGGTTTTGTTTGGTTTCTTTGTTTAATGGCATGTCAACCTTGGTAGGTTATTTAATGCTTAAGCCCCTCTCCTAAAAGAACAGTAGTGGTACTATTTAACCGATAGCTAGGAGGATAAGGGTGTTCATACTTTTCCCAAGGGTATTTGTCCAAAAGTGAACGAAATAGTGTGGCTGGAATTCAAACTCGCTTACTACGATTCTGCAGTCCATCACTTTAAACATTACACCACAAGGACACCTCCGTACCGATGGGATAAGTGTATCAATTACGATGACGACTATGAGGGAAAATTACATAATAGTGCTGATAATTTACAAGGCTTAGCTTGGTTTGGCACATGGAATTTGGAATACACAAAAGAGACATCATTAATCATGGTTTGGCTTCTTTATTAAACGAAATATCAAACTTCGTGGTTTATTTAACGTCATCATTGCAGGAGAACAGCAGTGATACGTGGTGAATTCAATAAGTTTCCAGACTTTTTTGTCAGGCATTTAAGATTGTCCGGGACTTTTGAAAATTCAGTATGTTATTGCTATACATCTTATGAAATGACTGACCAATTTTTATGCTTTCAGGTTCAAATGAACAGCTACAGCAGGAATTGGAATACACCCAACTAAAGCCTGATTGTCACAGTTGGTGAATTTCAAAAATGTAATCTGGACGTGAGGACACTTTAGAAGAACGATATGTAATAAAATTCCGCTTTAAACTTGGAAAAAAGGCCACAGAAACATATGGAATGCTTCAGACTGCTTTTGGAGTCTCTTGCATGAATCGAGCGTCAGTTTTTGAGTGGCATAAGAGATTCAAGGAAGGAAGGGAGTCTGTGAGGGATGATGAGAGGTGTGGGTTGAGTAAGGAAGTCAATACACCAGAGTTGATTGGCCAAAGTGTTAGGGTTAGGGTTACTATGTTGAGGTTTTAAGGGAGTTCAGGAAGAGATTCCGTCGGAATAGGCCAACACTCTTCAAATCGGGCCAGTGGCATTTCCAGCAGGAAAATTCACCAGTCCACAATCCTATCCTTGTCACAGACTATTTGAAGAAGATGGGCATCAAAACAGTTCCTCAGCCACCCTATAGTCCAGACCTTGCTCCCTGTGACTTTTGATTATTAAGCTAAGCTCAGAGGCTGTCGTTATGAGACAATTGAGGAGATGAAAGAGGCTGTGACGAAGGCCATTGACACGGTCACACAACAGGACTTTCATGGGGCCTTCCAGAGGTTGTTGGAACGATATAACAAGTGCAGCCAGAGGAGATTACTTCGAAGGGGACTAGAGCTTCATGTGTGTACTATCAATAAAAGTACCCATCCGAAAAAAGTCTGGAAACTTATTTAAATATTCTCGTACTATTAAACCAACCTCTAGGGGGATAAGGGAATTCAATACCTTTCTCATGTCAGAAAGTGAATGTAATAGCCTGATTGGGGTTCTAACTCCCTTACTTCAAAGCTGCAGTCCAGTACTTTTGCCATTAGGCCTCGGAGATGTACTTATTGATTGTGTCAGCCTAGTTTGTTAATCATTGCATTACGTGAGGCATCGTAATCTTTTCTATGTGTTTCAATAAACCTACTGGTAAGAAAATACTTGTACCTTACTTTTTGCACGTTAGAAAAATCAAGAGGTCCACAAAAATATATATAAAAGTCGACCATTCTAGGAAGTTCTTGCATTAAAAATGCATATAATTAACAAACATTGTCAACAAATAAATCATAAAAAGACGCCCTAAGGCTAAGAAAGTTATATCATTTTTGAAGCCAGCAACATTCCATACAAAATTAAACATTGACAATCATAAAGACAAGGTAAAAAAAAGAAGAAGCATTTATGACTCTTAAGAGTTGCAAAGAAAATTTAGAGTCCAAACTTGAGTGCTGGCTACTCAACCCGACAAGGTCTTGAAACATCCTGAGACACAAGAACTGCAAATAAACCAGTAGAGAAATTCAAGGGTTGCAATTAACTCGTTTAAAAGAATCGAGAAGGGTAATGGCATCTTCATTTTTTATTTTTGATATCAAGAAGTTATAACCTGTTATCTACAGAAGCCTACTTGATATGGTTTTAGTTCTAGCTGGGCAATTTACAGACGTTGAAGAGGAACAGATAAGAATAATCTAACATTTCGAAGAGTTCATATTGTACAAGAATGGGGAAGTAGGGACAGATTGTATGTTAAATGTGAGTATATGTATTTTTTGCGGAGCAGAATTTTGCGAAATTATAGTAAATGGTTTCTATTTTTGGAGAAAAAAAAATCTGATGAAATTGCTGCAACGGAAAGTGAACACGAGAAAAAAGTTTAATATCGTTTTTCAAAGATTATGAGTTTGAGCATCGAAATAAAAAGTTGTGATCTTACTTGAAGTAACGCTTCATCTCGAAGATGGAATTTAGAAGTCATGTAGAAAGCAAAAAAAAAAATGTATATATTTATATCAACAAAAAATCAGACCACGCGACAGCCGCTAACTATATAAACAATAGTGGTACTATTTAACCCATTGCTGGAGGGATAAGAGTGTTCAGATCTTTCCCCAGGGTATCAGTCCGAAAGTGAACGTAATAGCGCGATTGGAGTTCGAACTCGTTCATTTTGAGGCCGCAGTCCAGCACTTTAGATATTACACCAAGGGTGAAATGGCGAAAGCACAGGGAAAATTATGTACTTAACTGGAAATAACGTAGATAATTCCAGTTAAGTACATGATTTCAGCAAAGTAAATAATTTCAGCAAAGTAAATAATTTCAGCAAAGTAAATAATTTCGACCAAGTAAATGATTCTAGAAAAGTCGATTATTCCAACAGTAAAAAATATACCGCAGTCAATAACAATAATATGTCAATAATTCCAGCAAACTTAATTATTTAATTCAGGTGAATAATACGAGCAAAATCAACTATTCCAACAAAGTTTATAATTTAACTAAAGTAAATAATTTCAGTAAACTAAATAACCCCCCAAAAGCAAATAATTTAAGCTAAGTAAATAGCTTAAGTAAAGTAAATAATTTCAGCAAAGTTGATAATTTCAACAATGCAAACAATTTTAGCAATGTGAATAATTTCCCGGAAAGCAAGAATTAAAAGGCTCCAAAAAACAATGGATTTATTATCTATCTAAATGACAATAATGATAGAAACGTTATCTGGTTCAATATCACTTCTTGCAATATATACGTAAAAACAAATTTAGAAATATTGTTGCATGCATGATATGTATAAAATTATCAACATTTATAATATGAAGATTTTGAAGATTGGGGATACAACTGTAGAGGCAGAGAAAACAAAGCCTTAAGTAACAATTGTCTGTTAAACAATGTATTGTAGAAAGCTACATTGGAAAGAGTGAGGCATAACACGATAGAGCTATTATAATGGGGACCAAAGAGTTGCAATGGAAAAAAGTGATTGTACAATGACAATCTGAGCTTTTCCAACAGAAAATATCGCAACAGGATATTATCATTTATGAATTTCTTGAAAATAAAAGACGGAACTGAAAAGTCTCTGGATATTAAATGGAAAATAGTGAAGAATGCATGCCGTATGGATAGAGGTGATTGTAGACTAAATCTTGAAGGCAAATATTTCATAATACAATTCTTGGATGTTGGTATTGGCTAAATAATGAAACCGAGCTGGTGTTAAATTGTAGACATCAGGTTAAATTTCTGTTGTGTTCTCTACCTCGATGAATTTTTAAATATTCCAGGTAATTTCATAAATGGACAACTTAATAAGATGTGAAATAATAATGATAATATATATATATATATATATATATATATATATATAATAGAATACATTGTATAAAACAACCTATATATATATATATATATATATGCATTGGATGTTTCATACACACAAATACATACACCCATTTATCCCTTTTTGTATATGTGTGCGTGTGTGTTTTTGCTTGTATGTAAATGCATGAAAATTTTCTCTTTCTCTATCTCTCTTTCCCTCTCCCTCTCTCTATAAATAAATAGAATATTTGATAAAATGAAATATATGTATAAAACATTATATATATGTATATATAGAGAGAGGATGTTCCATTCATAGAAATAGACTCCCCGTCCCCTTATATATATATATATATATATATCAGATCGGACAAATAAGACCGTACAGGTAGAAATTAGCTGAATTTCAGCCGGAGATGTTCACTTTATATATTTGACCCTCTGGGAATCATTGGCTTAAGTGCATTAAAGTGGAGGGAGATTATTCTGTAAACTAAATACGTCTGAAAAATAAATTTCGTTTTTCATTGTTGTGTAACAGTTTTATTAATATTCAAACATAAAATTAAGTAAATATTCATGAAGACAGTTCAAGTACCATAACTGTAGAGCCAAGTCAGCTGGGGTTGTAAAATACACCGACTGCATCTCTACAGAGAGGTAAGACTCTCTCAACAAATGTCTTAGATATGACACTAAACTATATGATGGTGAAGCTTCATTCTTGGAGCTTTGGAGGAATGTAGAGTACCTCTTATATTGCCATTGCTTTCAGTTCCAATCTGACCCGGAGTGGTAGCACCTGATAGGGTCCTATATATGGGTCATATAGAACTGTTTAACATTTAAACTGTGTGCACACAAATGAGTTATGCTAAATTGAATTGTTAGAAATAGAACTGTTGGATTATTGAATGTGTGTAAACAAATGAATGATATTCAATTGAATTCTTAATAATACATAGCAATACTTGGAACTGTTTAACGGTATATACCAACGAATGAGTCATCTGAGAATTTATTTATTTTATTTTTTTTATTTATTGCGGACTTTTTGTCCTCACCTTGGTAGTTTTTGTGTTGTTTCTTCTTTCACCACGTTTCGGCCAAATTTCACCTCTGGCCTTCTTCAGGCGATTTTTGGCCGAAACGTAGTGAAAGAAGAAACAACACAAAAAACTACCAAGGTGAGGACAAAAAGTCCGCAATAAATTAAAAAAAAAAGAAGTTAATTCTCAGATTAAGAAGCCTCATCTCAAAATGATTATAATTAAAGAATGAGTCATATTAAATAGAATTATGAATAGTAAATAGCCAAAATTATAATTCTTTAATTGTGTGCCGTAATTGAATTATTGGTATAAAATATCAATATTGGGATCACTTGACTGTGTGCAAATAAATGAATAGTGTTGAATCGAATAATTACAGTTAAATAGCAATACTTGTAACCATTTCACTGTCAGCAAACAAATGGTTAATATTGAATTGAATTATTAGCGTTAGATAGCAATAATTGAAAAATATTAACTGTATAGAAACAATAGAACTAAAATTGTGCAAACATATTAGTTCTAACTTATTAAAAAATTAATTACCCACAAAATATTTACTTACTAATCATATGCATTTTCATTTAACTGAGTGCAAACAAATGATTAATTGAATATAGAATTATTTATGTTTGATAGAAATACTTGAAATCATTTAACTGTGAGCAAAAGGAATAGGCACGTTTAGAAATGTTCCCAACAAGATGTGTTAACAAATCATATATATGTTATATATATATGTATTAAGAGGATTTGAGATTGAATAAACGACAATGGTTGATATGGCATTAAATCAAACTAACCAATCATAACTTTATATAGAATACCATAATATTATATATTCAAGGGCATTTCAAAATTTATCCGGAACTTCTATGAAAGAAAATACTGTTTTCTTTTGCGTAAATCAATCAAGCATAAATTTATTCACATTTCATTAATGTGACGAGATTAAAGCCTCTTTGAAATTAATCTTATTCATTCATCACCTCATTTAACAGTCACTATCGGGATTTTTCTTTGTATTTTAAAGTTTTGCTGGTTCCGTATCTCTGTCAACATTTTTTTAGCATTTTGGTTTTCACTCAAAAATGTAATTATTTTTCTCGTCCTTATCATCGGTGTAAAATTTTCACGTCAATAAACTAGATTCGAAATCCTGTTGTTTTAATTCTTTAGAAACTTGGCTTTTATAAGTGATTATAAAAAAAAGCATATGATCCCATTAAAATTGTTATGAGCAGAGATAATGAAATTAAGTAAACTTGAACCAAAATCTTTAGATTAAGTACATTCACACTAAAGTTTTGGTTTTGATTGGTTCGGTTGTGTTTTATGGCACATCAACTTTTGTTAGTTATTTAACGGCAAATCTTATATATATATATATATATATATATATATATATATATATATATATATATATATATTTCAGAAAAAACGTACACGTGGAATGAAATCTAGCAAGTGAATATATGTTGATATCGAAGGATAAAGTTAAAATCATTAAACATTGCCGAAAATCACTGCAGTACCATAATGAGGGTTTTTATCCAGTCGGCTGGGAATGTAGAATACACTGACTAATTCTCTGCAGAGGGGTAAGACCCCCACCACCATCACCACCAACGAGTGTCCTGATATGACACTAAACAATCTGAGGGTGACTGCTGCCATTGGTCATAGGTCCACGCTGGCCCGGAGTGGTAGCACCTGATAAGGTTAATATCTATGGGTTAAATAGAACTAAACTGCGTACTTATGCTAAACAGAATTGTTTGAAATGGAGCTGCTTTTGACATTGAACCTCTACTTACGCTAAACTGAATAGTTTTGATATTCAACTGTGGGTAAACAAAATCTATACTTCTACTAAACTGATTTGGCTGAATTAGAACTGTTTGACTACACTGAATAGGTGGAAATAGAAATGTTTTTGACAATTAAACTTTGGTCTCAGGCTAAACTGAATTGTTTGAAATAGAACTGATTATTTGTATAAAAGTGGATTTGGCATTAAATAACCTTTATTAATAAGGTTGATATGCCATAGAACCCAAACAACCAATCATAATGAGGGTTTGTGGATTAAAAAGGGAGTTGGTTAATTTTGACAAAACTTTGGCGCATTTGATGGGGCTATATGTGAACTTATGGGTTACTTATTGTTATACAATCTCAATAACATTATTGACCACTGTAATCATGTTTTTTATCAAGACACCGGGTTGATTATTTTAGATAACTGCACACTTAGAAAAGCGATATAATTCGGAAAAAAGTCCCATTGGTCATTTGATAAGTTTGGATTCAAGTTAGACATGCAACCTAATTTAAGAATAACATATTATTTAGACATTAAACTCAACTTACACAATAAAACCATGTCCCCATTTAGGAAAAATAACTAATACCATGTTATATTATTGTAGGTTCTAACCATCCTAAATAAATTTTCAAACAATTCCCTAATGGCTTTATGTTTACATTATCTACTAATTCTTCTAACATCAATATCTTCATTCAGAACAAGTTCGATTATGAGTTGGCGCTAAAAAGTAATGGTTACAAGGCAAAACTTTAAGCATGTTTCATTAAATAATAAAGACATATTTTGCCTGTATAATTTATTTAAGATCCTTTCAAGTTTTCTGATAAGTGTCTTAGTTGCAGGTTGGAATTGGTTGATGAATTTCCCAAAATTGTCCCGAGCACTTTCATCAACCAATTCCAACCTGAAACTAAGACACTTATCAGAAAACTTGAGAGGATCTTGAATAAATTGTACAGACAAAATTTGTCTTTATTATTTAATAAAACATGCTTAAATGAACGACTTCTGCCTAACTAAACGTATATATATATATATATATATATATATATATATATATATATATATATATATAATTTACCATTATGAGGAGGTGCTCATGGTGCAATGCTTTTTGTCGTGGGAAATGGAGACGATGCGAGTTCAAATTCTTGACGAAGCTGAATGTTAATTGTATTGTTCGAATACACTTGTGAAAGTTATAAATCCAATTATTCTCTTTCAAACTATTGGTAAATAGTATGGTCCTTTAGCCTTGGTTAGGCAACTGAATCCAAACTTCTTGAACACCACCTAAAAATTGATCTTGTTTAACATCCTGCCCGTGCGGAGTGGTTGGTAAATACAAATATAAATGATTTTGTTGCTAGTGACAGTGACAGTGCTCATTTTGTTTCGCCAGTCAAAAGATCTCAAGTATTGCTACTTCTAAATGGTTGTAAATATGATAATCTAACTGATAGTTGTATTTGTACACAGTTAAATTGTTTCCAATATTGGTATTTTTTGTTTGCACACAGTTGAACAGTTTCAAGTTTTGTTATTTAACACTAATAATTCTATTTGATATTGATCCTTTGTTTACATACCGTATAATGATTTCAAATATTGTCATCTTACACAAATAGTTCTATTTGCATGCAATAAAATGGTTTCAATTATTGCTGTTTAACACTAATAAATCTATCGAATATTAATGATAATCGCTAGTAAAACGTTAAACAGTTCTATTTGACCAATATATGGAATTCTAACATTACAAAGTCCACACGGACTAGCAGTGATGAAATGGATCTGTTTAAAAGGTATTTTCATTTGATTGAACTGTGAGCAAAGATAATTCCTATATAGAAATGACTATATAAGAAATACATATAAAAAAAGTAAGTTAAGTTGGCGACCTTAGTCAAGTGTGACCCGAAGCCTCCCTTTTCAATAGCTACTACACCAAGGTGTAGGGGAGGACACTACTCCTTTCTGTTGACTGCTCCACTTTACCCTTAATCCGTACCTTATAATGTTGAGTGCTAAGCAAGGCGGCATCAATTACCATTTTTTGAGTATTTGGTATGACTCGACCTGGGATTGAACCCCGGTTTCCTGGACCATTGGCGAACACTCTACTCATTAGGCCAATGTCCCGCATATTCTGATATAAATACAACGAACTCGTGTGTTTTAAATAAGAAGGTGCCATCTCTACTCTTAATGGAGAGCCTCTAAAATTAGTAGACCAGTTCCCATACCTCGACAGCAAGATCTCATCTATAGAAAGTGATGACAGCATATAGCTCGTAAAGGCGTGGAATGCTATAGCGAGGTTATGGGCCATATGAAAATCTGATCTATCCGATAAAACAAAACAGAATTTTTTAAAAGCTATAGCTGTGTCAGTACTAAAGTATGGATGCACCATATGGACGCTTACAAAATGCATGGAGAAAAGGCTAGATCGGAACTACTCACGAGTGCTACCTGCTATCTTGCACGAGGGCTGGAACCAACACCCTAAAAAAACAGCATCTGTTCGGCAACTCGCCTTCAATCTCACAAACCATTCAAATAAGACGAACAAGACATGCGGGGTTCTATTGGAGAAGTAAGGATGAACTCATTTGTGACGTTCTCAAATGGAATTCTACATATGGACGTTCCAGCGTCGGCTGACCAGCAAGGATTTACATACATCAGCCAAGGAGTGAGAAGCGATTGATGATGGGCATGGATGAAGAGAGAGAGAGAGAGAGAGAGAGAGAGAGAGAGAGAGAGAGAGAGAGAGAGAGAGACAGTCAGACAGACAGAGATAGAGACAGAGACAGAGACAGAGTTGGAGAACTCTGTGCTGTCAGCACGACTTGATAATTATGACGATGATGATAAACACAATTCCCTAACGTCTATGAATAAAATTAGCCTAGTCGAGTTGACATACTATAAGAATCAATCAGTCAATCAAACTTTTAAAAAGCCAATTACCGTCATTGACAAATCTTGAAACTACTTCAAAGACGCGCTTGACATAACGGTTATAATTGTAGGAATCAATCGATGACCCGAGTTCAAATCCAAGACGGTTCTTTTTTTTTTTTTTTTTTAGTTTTAGTTTAAGTTTAGTTGCAATGGTATTATCGTCTCGAATAAGGTCTTTCAAATGTCTCAGGGACATTTAATAAGGCTGAATTTAATAGGCTATTTTGTGCTGTGAAGTAACAAAATATTACCGAGTAAACATTTTTCCCTGAAGTGTTTGGTACTATTTGGATGTAAAAGAAAAATCGCAAAATGAATGAACACTGGCGAAGAATGCTTCGTGTGGTGAAATAGTCTTATCAATAAATGTTAGGTAGTGGGATCAATCCTGACAAGCTGTACCATATTTGTTGACTCCGTGGGAATTTTAAGTAAATAACCAGGATTTCCTCGCTTGCTATAATGCTTAGTGTGCAGGTGCTACGGTTATCCTTGTAAGAAATAAAATTCGCGATCTGAGTTCAAATCCTGAGCGAGGCTACTAGCATTTTATTTCGGGCTTATGCCATTGACAAAAGTATGAATCAATCAGTTCCCTTTACTCTTAAGCTATTGGAAAATAGCCGGGTAGACTATATATATTTACATATAAGTAGGTCAGTTGGTCGACCGTTGTCGAGGGGAACCGGAAGGATTCCTTTTCAATAGCTATTACACCGAAGTGTAGGAGTGGTCGCTACTTCTTTCCCTGGATTGCTTCTCTTACTCTTGATCCGCACCTTATAATGTTGAGTGTTAAGCAAGGAGGCATCAAGTACCATTTTTGTCTCTTTGGTATTACTTGATCTTGGATTGAACTCCGATCTCCAGAACGACCGGCGAGCAATCTACCACTGTGCCAATATAGAATGTTATATATACGATGCTTCGTACATTCTCTTTCTCTGTCTGTCTGTCTGTCTCTCTCTCACACACACATATACATATATACAGTATATTTTCTATCATAAAATATTTGGCACTTTTCAAACTAATAGAAGGAAAACTTAGAATTTAATCTAACTTTACTCATCTTTATAATGGCCTTGAGTGAGTTTGGTTTAGTTTGGTTTCTTTGTTTAATGGGATATCAACCTTCGTGGATTATTCAATTCCAAAGCCGTCCTTGTAGAAGAACAATAGAGGTAGTACTTCACGTATAGCTGAGTTTATAAAGGTGTTCATACCGCTTTCAGAAGATGTCAGTCCGAAAGTAAACGTAATAGCGCGACTGGAGCTTGAACTCGCTTTCTACGATGTTGTAGTCCAGCACTTTGGCCACTACGCCATGTAAACTCGACAGGTCACAGCGGAATAATTGGGTAAATAATTACGTCTCACTACCAAGTCATTGGGACGTAATCACAAGTATGTATTTACCCGTCCCATCCTCCGTGGGAAGGAATGTGACACAAAGACAGTTTTTAAGCGGAGTTAACTAGTTTGAATTAGTATTTTTTCTTTCTCCGCGACCGATTGCCATACTAGGTTAAAGAGCCTAGTCTGCCCAGCTATTAACCAATAGTAGATGAGGGATTAGTTGTATGCATATCTTCCCCATGAATATTAGTGTTATATGAAATGCAAATAGCCTCGTCTAGGATTTTACCTAGTCGGCTGGGGCTGTAGAATACACCGACTGCTTCTCTGCAGAGGGGTAAGACCCCCCTCTAACGAGTGTTCTGGATAGGATGGTGAAGTTCTAGTAATGCGGAAGCTTTGGGGAATGCGGATTAACCCTTTATTGCCATCGTTCCCAGATCCACTCTGGCCCAGTATGGAATTAGAACTGTTTGACTAAACTGAATAGCTTGAAATAGAAATGTTTTTGGCAATTAAACTTTGTACTCGCGCTAAACTAAACTGTATGAAATAGAACTGACTATTTACCTGAAAATGGATTTGGCGTTAAATAACCTAAAAAGGTTGATATGCCATAAACCCAACCAACCAACCAACCAACCAACCGTCTTGGATTTGAACTCGATTCACCGAGTCCGATAACTCGTACACAACGAGAACTTCCTAAGTAGCTTCACCTAATCAACATATCGGAATTACTCTTGTTTTCTTTAATTTCATATTCATTAATCAAACTATTGAATTTACGCTTGTTGTAAATGCCCAAAGAGTTGGACTGCGGCCTCAAAGTAAGCCAGTTCGTGCTCCAGTGATGCTATTACTTTCGGACTAATACCATTGGGAAAGGTAACGAACTCTCTTAACCACCTAGCTAAATAGAATCACTGTTGTGGGTCTACAAGGATGGCTTTGGCATAAAATAAACCACAAAGGTTGATATCCCGTTGAACAAAGAAATTAAACCAAACTATATTTTCGCTCTTATTTAAAAGTAAACAAACTACTCGGCACGCTCAACTTAACGCATAAATTCAAAGAATGGACCCATTGGACGCAAATCTTCTTATGTTTTTTCTATAATGATGTTCATTTATATCTACTTATTCATTTCATCAGATCTCTGAACTTGTGATTTCTCCAGTCGAGTGCAATTATCTAAGAGCCCACAAGAAGTCGACAAGATAAGCAGAAGTGGCCACTATCGACCACTTCTCTCTCCAACATGACTTAATTGTTACCACTCGGTTTTACGTTTATCTGAAGTAAACCTATTTATAAATTTTCCGGTGGGTTGAGTTCTACGCGGCCAGTTTCTTCAATTGGCTGATACTAAGCTAATCATCAGTTTTTTGTTTGGTTTATTTGTTTAATGGTATATCAACCTTTGTAGGTTATCTAATGCCAAAGCCATTCTCCTAGAAGAACAGTAGTGGTACTATTTAATTGGGAGGATAAGGGGTTTCAAACCTTTCCTAAGGGTATTTGTCTGAAAGTGAACGTAATAGCACGACTGGAGTTTGAACTCGCTTACTACGATTCCTTAGTCCATCGCTTTAACCATTACACCACTAGGACATCCCCCTGTTTTTTTGTACACTGACGATATAGGATGCAAAACGAACGTTCCCATATCTGTTTAGATAGTGTATAAAAAATTTCGAAGAAATACTTCTGCAAATGTGAATTTGAAGAATCGAAAGTAGAAAGAGTAATTGATGGCAAAAATTAGAAAAGTTTTAATTAATTGAATTAAACTCATACAATGAATATTTGGAAAAAAAATTAAAAGTGATTATTAATCTTGGGAGAGAGATCAGATTTAGTCATTGTAATCAAATAAAAGTAAGACATCCTTTCTTGCTCTCTGTCTGTCTATCTGTCGGTCTGTCTGTCTTTCTCTCTGTCTCTCTCACTCTATATATTGCCATCCAACCAAAATAGTAACTCATGCACGAAGCTGTTTACATTTCACTTCGTGTAAATGGCATTTGGAAAGGCATGAATCCATCTGCTCTCCCACTCCAGGTATAGGAAATATTAGGACAGACTTGGTTCTTTAACCTTTGTAAGAAAAATGGTCTTGGAGAAGGAAAGCTCTGAATTCAAACTAGCTTTACACCTCATAAAAATTAATCTTGTGTTGTATCCTGCTCGTGGCGGATGGGCTGGGTAAATACGTACCCTGACTGGCCCAAGCGGCTGGAACTGCTGAATATGCCGACTGCAACCCAACAGAAGACTCACTCAACGAGTGTCCTGGATCTGACACTAAACAATCTGTTGGTGAGGCTTGAGCTTTGGAGAATTTGAAGTACCTTTTAATTACCATCTTTCCAAGTTCCACTCTGGTCCGGAGTGGTAGCACCTAATAGGGTCCTATCTATTGGTCAAATATAACTAAACAGTGAACTTATACTAAACTGAATCGTTTGAAATAGAACTGTTTTTAAATTTAACTGTATGTAAACAAAACACTCTACTTAAACTAAATTGAAATGTGTGATGAGGAAATATGACACCCTAATACATTTGACCATCAGCGGACGATAGTAGTAAGCAAGAATTACAGGATAGTTGTAGTGGGCGAAGCTGTCTGTCTCTCTCACCCTCTCTATCATTACATGGTGAGATAGGCATATGAAGGTCTCAATCTCTATTAGCCATGTATGTGTCAGCGGAGAAGCAGACCCCTTGACTATATTTGGTACTGAGTAAGAGCCTGCCAAAACAATCAACACGTGGTGAAATTTCAAACTACGGAAGATAAGTTAGTTGCCGTTTATTCCTCGAGGGATGATAACGCATAAGCAGTTGCCTATGTTCGTCGAAAAACCAAGAACATAATTTGGGATATGAAGAAACCCAAAATCCAAAATGATGCTGCGCAGAGAACCCTAAGAGAAAAGAAAGAACTTATCTTTTGAATGAACCCGCACTCTGAGACATGGAAAGTCTCGTTAAACGAATACCCAAAGGAAAGATTTGTCCACGAGGAAAGGAACAATAATTAATCCTGGTCTTATCAGAAATATGACGTGTATCCTTCCACCGACGTGTTATGAAAACCCAATAACGAAAGAAAAAAGAGTGAAGAATAAACTCCACAGAATCCGGAGTAAATAACATACAATTTAAGTATATTCAACTTTATCCTGCTGCGTTCACGCTGAAATGATAAACTTGAGATTTGGAGCACGAGCTCTGCCATTAAATCCCATAGTCCGAAGGAAAGCGGACTGTGTCTACCGTTGTTGAACAACCTTCTTACCTTCCGCCATTAACAGATATTTTATGAGGGGCTTAGTCCAGGATACGGATATTTTAGTTGAGGCTCCTCCGGGATACAGAAAGACTTTCTCGCTCTTGACTTTTACCTGAATTGTTTTGTTTTCTTTGGTCCTTTTTTATGCAATAAAAGAATATTGTTATTAATCCTGTTAACTCAAACACGGCAGTTCAGAGTCCTTATTTTCTTGTGGAAGAATTGTGTTAGTCAAACACCTTGCATTTGAGGGGGAAAGCTAGCCAGTTAGCTATATTGACTTTTAATAATTCACCTAGAACTCGCCTAGTAGCTTTAAAATGTGGTTCTGCTTGGGAGTTGGTGATATCTGTGACATTAAATTGCGTTCGGCAAACCACAGCCAACGTCGGTGCCCGGCATTAACTGGTGGACTTGGCACCCAGCAAGCCCGCAAGGCACATGGCGGCGTAACAATTTTTTGAAATAGAACTGTTTTGACATTTAAACTGTGTATTTATGGTAAACTGAATTGTTTAAAATAGAAATGTTTCCTTGTATAAAAATGGATTTGGCATTAAATAACCTACAATAGTTGAAATGCCATGAAACCAAATATTAGGACGGACTGGGTTCTTTAACCTTGGTAAGGAAAACGCCCTTGGAGAATGAATTCTCTGAATTCAAACAAGCTTTATAGTGTGTAAAAATTGATTTTGTGCTGCTCGTGGCGGAAGGGTTGGTTTTTAAATTTAACTGTGTGTAAACAAAAAACTGTACTTAGATTAAACTGAATAGTTTGAAATAGAACTGTTGACATATAAACTGTGTACTTATGGTAAACTAAATTGTTTTAAATAGAACTGCCTCCATGTATAAAAATGGATTTGGCATTAAATAACCGACAATGGTTGATATGCCATAAAACCAAACTAAACCAAACCAAAGTTAGCATGACAATACACTCAAAGGTGATTAAAAAAATGAAGTTTAGACTTAACGATCACAAAGACATGTAACGGCAAAGAAAGAAAATCTGTTTTACTAACCAAATTATATGAATGTTCAAGATCAAGTAACAACAAGTGTGCAATAATTCAAACCAGCTTTATTCCGCAAAGAATTTGACCTTGTATCGTATCCTGCCTGTGGCAGAGGGGTTGGGTAAATGCGTACATTGCAGATTTTTACCAGAAAAATATACATAAAAAGCTTTAGCTTAGAGAAAGGCACTGTCTGTTTATATTGTAACTGAATGATAATTTTGAGGGGTTTGCTTACGGACTGAACGACACTACCTATCTAGTACGGAAATCTCATTATGATTGTATGTTACTGCAAGACAGCAATTTTTTAAAGTTAAAGACTGCATATAACTTAGAAGATAGAGTAATTTCAAGTCCAATTTGTAGCTGAATGATAATTTTTATTTGATCTTTGCCGGCGCTATACTGCATTTGTTAATTATTCAAATTCTCGATATAACAGAGATAATGATAAAATGCTCAATGAAATTATTCACTGCTTTCTAAATATTAGGATGAGTCATAAAGGATTTCCGTTTTAGTAAACTGTAATTCATTAAATTCATAATTTATCAATGAATTAATTCCAATCAATAGCATATTCGCCATTATTTTGAATTACCTTTTGCCATTTATCAGGTCATTGGTTGATTGCTTTCAAGTAAAATTCATTTGGTTTCGAGCACAAGAAAATTTTCCACAAATGTTTTCACTTGTTCTTGTGAAAATTCTTTGTCATTTAGAGATTTTGTTGAGAATAAAACAGATGGAAATCACTTGGTGCTACTCAATATGGTGGAAGGGATAGAATGGATTAAGTTAAATTCAATATTTTTTCTGTGTGATTTTTGTTGAATATGGCCTTACATTATCATGGGGAAGCACAGCGTTTCTTTATTTGATGAGAGCGAGGCGTTTTCTTGGAAGATTTTTATTTTTTTATTTTTTGCAGTTACTGAGAGAACAAGTCTCCATTGAGTATCTGACTTCGGTCTAAGAACTCAAAATGAATAATAGCGCGGTGATCCTACAATGCAAACAGAATAACTTTTCTTCCAGGAAACTGTGCCTTCGGAGTAGGCTGCATATATTCATCCGTGACAATCTACTGCCCTTTGCGTTTAATCATTGTTATGAAAGACCCATTTTTCTTCACCTGTAATGATATTGTTATGAAACATGTAATTTCTCTGTCTTTAAAGAAGAATTGTCACTATGGATATGTGATCTTCGTTATTCTTCTTATTAAGAGTATGAGAAAGCTAAACGCTCAATAGTTCAATTTTCTTATATTTTTCAAGTGGTAAACAAATTAAGGGTTAGAATGTATTGAGGTCTAGGGTTAATTCTCGAATACTTTTGTGTGGACTGCATTGCGCTGATATTCATATAGCATCTTGATAGAGGTTTGATGAGCGTCCTGGTCTGGATTGATTATTCATTGACAAAGTGCCAGAAGGAAACTTTGAAAATCAGTTTCGGACTTGGTCGTCAGTAATGAACCCTTGGTCCTAAACATTTTCTTAGCTATTTCTGAAGTGATTTTGTTATTTTTAAATTCCCACAACATTACATGTGAAATATGCACTTTCAGTTCTTCCATTTGAAGCGCGTGAAATCATCGATTAAATGATGATATACATTCTGAATAAGAATGACCGATAAAGGTACTCTTTAATCAAATAATTTTCGGTTGCGTTTGAAGCACGAAGTTTAAAGTGCGTAGTTATCAACTTGATTTAAAAAACAAAAATTATTTACGACTCAATTTAATAATTGCACCAATATCATCATTGGCTGTTACTACGTGTTTCCGATTCGTCTATAAACAAAACCTAGTATAATATTACTAAGTAAATTTTCGTTAGTTCAGCTAATAATAATCACCATAGCTTGCAATACACGTTGAAATTGATGTTACTTGCCAATAAGCAAATATATAAATAGGTAAATAAACGGATAAATAAATAAAGTTAATTTGATCAGTTGAGATTCATTGTTCAGTTTATGTTCATCAGTTAACGAAAAAGTATTCAACATTTTTACCAAAATCGAATAATTCCATAAGTTTTGTAAGATGTTTTTATTATTTAGGAAATTATATGTCATTATTTTTGTTTAGCAATAAACTACCATAAAAAGCTTTAAAAAAGACATGACTCAGAAAAATTAAATTTTTTGTGCGCATACAATAAGTGTATTGTCAGCTATCTGAAAAAAAGGATGAAACTAATTTGAATTTATTGATAAAACAATGAATAAAATTGGCATGATGTTCCATGACAACAGCAAATCACCGCGCTGGTTATAGGGATATTAATGCCAGAGCTGAAGTAGTATATTATAACCAAAAATTACAATAATAATTGATCAGAAAAAAAAGCCTCCCCCCCAAATACAAAAGATATTACAAAACTGACTGGTTATAAGAAAAACCGGTTTCATCAGTGGTTAAAAATAAATAAAACCCCAAGAAACAACCCCTCCTCAATAAACTACCTCTTCAGATGTAGGTTGCGTCTTATTACATTTTGAGATTTTAAATCGGAAAGTTTAATATTTCATTGCTTTAATTTTCATTCCAATCCTTACTGTTAAGGACTGAACTCACAACAACCGATTTGATTTAGTCCAGTCGATTGGGGCCGTAGAATGCACAGACTGCATCTCTTCCGAGCGGTAAGACCCCCAATGAGTGTCCTGATAATATGACATAAAACTATCTGATGGTGAGGATCCAGTAGTGTTGGAGCATTGGGGGATGCGTAGTACCCCTTCATTGCCGTCGCTTCTTGGTCTACTCTGGTCTGGAGGGGGTGGCACCTAATAGGGCCCTATCAATTGGTCAAATTGAACTGTTTGATATTTAAACTATGAAAACAAACGACTTATGCTGAAATGAATTGTTAGAAAAAGAACTGTTTGAACATTTAACTGAGTGTAAACAAATGCCTGATGTTTAATTAACTCCTTAGTTATACATAGCAATACTTGGAAACATTTAACTTTTACATATGTTGAATTGAATTGTTAGAAAAAAAATTTGTTTGATCATTTAACTGTGTATATCTACAAAGTGTATTTACAAATCATATATTTAATATATGTGTAAAAACAAGATTAGGCATTGGTAACCACTAATGATTGATAAGACATAAAACTAAACCAAACCAAACTAACGATTAGATAATCCTCGATCATAACCTTATTGACACACGTTGATTTCTCGACAAAATGATTTTTGCTTTGTTGTGTTTTTGAGACTCACTATGTCCGTTTCCACGAGTAGCATCACCTGCAAAGGTATGTGCAACAGAAACGTATCCCCTAACACTTGATAGTAGAATAGAATTCTTAGCCTAACAGGGTGACGTAGCGTGCACGAGTTTAAATTTCGATCTCACCAGCGGAGCTCCAAACTCATATATTCAGAGGGAGAGGTCGTCTTTTTTATTGAACTTCCATACATACTTTATGAAACATTGATCGCTGGTTTATTTTGTTTAGTTCCTTTGTTTAATGGCATATCAATCTTCATGTGCTATTTAATGCCAAAGCTATCCTTCTTGAAGAACATTTGTGGTACTATTTACCCCATATATTGGGGAGATTAAGTGTTCATATCTTTGCCAAGGGATAGAAGTCCGAAAGTGAAAGTAATAACGCGACTGAAATTCGAACTCGCAAACTACTTAGTTGTAGCTCAGCACTTTAACCACTAGTTTTGTTGCCTGCTACTTCCAGGGTTTATTCCGAACAGAACGCTGCATCCTTGTGTAGTTCCCATTTTGCTCTTTTCTCAAAGTGTAAGCTGTAATCGTGTAAGTAATACTGTACGGCTGCACCACTTGGTCTTTAACGATAGGCTTTTGAGAAAAAGCTAGATAGGAACTACACGATGAGGGTGTTTATCCGAACTGTGGCCATTGAATGATTTAAACCTTTTTTTGGGTATCCATGTAGTTAATTATTCTGCACTGAGGATACTGAGAAACAAGTGCAGCATCTTGTATATATATCTCCCTGCGTTATCACTCCAGAGTATCATTGAACAAATGCATGCATTTAGATTTCCTGTTACGAGGAAATAAAGTCGCTTTGCACCTATCGCCGTCGGTGACCATTTCCTGTCATAGGTCAAGTTTCTTTGATGATTCCAGGCTTCGCGTGTCAAATTTCTTTTGGGTGGAAACACGATATTTCGACTGAATTTTGTGTCATGAACTAAGGGTCACTCTACGTGTTTACGCGCCATCTTGGTTCAAGAGAGTAATAACACTAATTTCCGATTCATCTATGATACGCTGCAGAAGTTTTTGAGACGCTCGTTGTGTAATGGTTATCGCCTTAGAAAATAGACACGAGATTCGAATTTAAACCTTGGACGAGGTTATTTGCATTTTGCATGTGTGAATCCAATTATTTTCCTTCCAACTATGGGCTCTTTAACAGGTCTTGGAGAAGCAAAACTCTGAATTCAAACTTATTAACTCATAGCTGGAAGGGTCACATCAGAAAGATTCATTCTTTTCACAAGGTTATTAGCGCAAAGTGAAAGGAAAAAAAGTTTCGACAAAGTTTCAAACTTGGGTTTCCGGGTCGATTTCTTACGACGATAATCGTTGGTCCACGACGGTCTCCTTTATATTGTATTGCCAGATTACGAGACTTTAGTCTTAAACAAGAACATGAAGTTAAGTTTTGAAATTATTAGAATTGTCACAAAAATTTAGATTCTAAATTATATTAAATAAAAGGAAGGATTCCTCGTGGCATAGTGGTTAAAGTGCTGGACTGCAACCTCAAGGTGAGCTAGTGCGAACTCCAGTCACGCTATTACGTTCACTTTCGAAATGATTCCCTTGAAAAAAAAACATCAACCAACTTATCCCTCCAGCTATGGGGTAATTATTATCACTATCATTCGTCTACAAGAATAGCTTTTGCATTATATAATCCAAGAAGATCGATATACCATTAAGCAAAGAAACCAAACCAAATAGAGATATTTAAACCATATAATAAAATTTTACGAAATGAAACGCTAACATACTCGTGTTGGATTTGAACTCGTGTCGCTGATTTTATCAACTACGACGATAACCACTAAGCTAAGTGTGCCTCCTAATTTGGATCTCTTTGTCAGATGTTAATGAAACATTGAAATGAAACGCTATAATATATTGAAAAGTTACTCAATATAACTGCAAAAGATAGATTTAGAAATATTCTTTAAAGAAATGTTCTGAAAAACTATCTGAGATGAACTCCCTTATCCCCTAAGCTATGGGTTGAATAGTGTTGGTATCAACTACCTTCCCGACATAATAAGCTGTTCCATCTGCCATATATGGCAGTAGCTAGAGATCGGTCTACGTCTACGAGTCTGAAGGTCGTTTCCTGTTGTTGAAGTATATCTTTATTCTATCACTAATCCTATGTTCCTACTACTAACAGTCTCTCTCTTGTAAATACTCTTTCCTGTAAATATAACTATTTCCCCACATATCGTTGTCTGTATGTTTATTACAACTACTTGTGTTCACCTACCAGAACACAACAAATAATATCATTAGTTTTCTTCTATAAGTATTGCTTTGACGTTAAATAACCTGATATGTCAAACAAAAGAAACCAACAAAATTAGAAACTAATAAGAAATTAGAAATGATTTATGCAAGACTGAATTCCTTAAAATAGAACTGTTTGATCATTTAACTGTGTGTAAACAAATGAACGATATTTGATTGAATAGTTAGAGATACATAACAATACTTGGAACCACTTCACTGTGCAAACAAAGAATTGATAATGAATAAGATTATAATATCTACCAACCCCTCCGCTCGGGCAGGATATGACACAAGGTCAATTTTTAAGCGGAGTTTAACAGGTTTGAAGTCAGAGTTTTTCTTCTCCTAGACTAGTTGCCTCACCAAGGCTGAAGAAACCAGTCTTTCCTACTATTTACCCATAGCTGGAGGGAGAATAATTGGATTCATACCTTTCCCAAGGGAATTAGTGCTATGCGGAATGCAATCAGCCTCGTCTAGGATTTGAACTCGTCTCGCCGTGTCTATTTCCTACGACGATAACCATTACGATAATTTTGTTATTTATATTTAAAATTCTATTGCTGTAAGACGACGTGGTGGCTAAAGTGCAGGACTACGACATCATAGTAAGCAAGTTCAAACTCCAGTCGAGCTGACGAAGAAAAGAAGCAAAAGGTACCCCGCAACAACAATTACCGATACCGACTACGCCGATGACATAGCGATACTGGCAAATACACCTGACCAAGCCGAAACACTACTGCATAGTTTGGAACGAGCAGCAGCAAACATAGGCCTCTATGTTAATGCACACAAAACGGAATATATGTGCTATAACCAAACGGGGGACATCTCCACTCTAGAAGGAACCCCTCTTAAACTAGTAGACAAATTCACTTACCTAGGAAGCAGCGTCGAATCAACCGAAAAGGACATCGAAACGAGGTTAACGAAAGCATGGACAGCTATCAATAGGCTATCAATTATATGGAAATCAGACCTAACCGATAAAATGAAACGCAGTTTCTTCCAGGCAGCGGTTGTATCGATACTGCTATATGGCTGCACTACATGGACGCTAACAAAACGGCTGGAGAAGAAGCTAGATGGCAATTACACAAGAATGCTGCGTGCAATCCTGAACAAGTCCTGGCAGCAACACCCCACAAGACACCAACTGTACGGCCACCTGCCCCCTATCACGAAAACTATTCAAGTTAGAAGAACCAGACATGCAGGACACTGCTGGAGAAGCAGAGATGAACTCATAAGAGATGTACTCTTATGGATCCCCACACATGGCCGCGCAAAAGCAGGACGACCAGCACGAACATACATTCAGCAGCTATATGAGGATACGGGATGTTGTCCTGAAGACCTACCTAGGGCGATGAACGATAGGGAGGAGTGGCGAGAGAAGGTCAGGGATATCCGTGCTACCAGCGCGATATGATGATGATGACTAGGAAAGGCATGAAACTCTTATCCCTACAGCTAAGTGTTAAATTGTACTGCCATTAATCTTCTACAAAGATGGTCTTGGCATAAAGTAACCCACGAATGTTGACAATACATTAAACAAAGAAATCAAACGAAACCTTTTGTATATTTATATAATTCTGATATTCTTGTCGTCACTGGATCTTGCTAAAATGCATATCAGACTTATTTTTTACCAAATATTTGTTCTCTGATTTCCTCCTGAGTAATACTGGGTGCCTCTACCAGTTGGCACTCCAGTAAAATGTCATTGTTGGCAAGAATTAGGATACAAAACAATAGTGTGAATAAGAATTCAGAAAACCGTTGTATCAAGCCTTAATTGGGTTCTGGGAATGACACTAAACTGTATTTGATGGTGAGGCTCTAGTTTTGTAGCACTGGAGAGTGGAGTACTTCTTTTATTTTCATTTTTCACTGATCCTTTCATTCAGAATGATTTTACCAGTTAGGGTCCCTATTTTAGCTCAAATTGATATGTTTGAAAATTATTTGTATTAGATAGGAATACTTGATGTCCGCCAAAAGATATAGAGAAACAAAACAAAAGAAACCTCCCAAACCAAACCAAACCCTACAAATGTAAATATATGATATGCACGATTCCCTAAGCTTTAGACATAAAATAACATAAGACGGGTTCACATCGCTAACATCAATGAAACAATGAACGAATGAATGAATCAATCAATCAAGCCTTAAAATGTCATGTACAAAAAATATAAGGTTTCATTTGATACTAATTTCGACATTAACAGAAATAATCGATCGTTCGTCAAATAGTAGAGCAATTGTGGTAGGGCAGACGCCCAGGTTTGGAATAATTTGGCCAAAGGTCGAAGTAATCTCGGACCCCGGAACGAACGGGTTCAATACATTAGCAAATTAGTCTGTAAGACAAGTTTGTGACTGATTTTAATAGAGCAGACATCTAAAGATATTTATAATGATAAATTTAGTCAAGCACAAAATTAAAATTTAGTAGATCACACAGTTAGGATCTTAGTACTTGAGGAAATTGGAGGTGTACTTAAAGTAACGGTTATCTCCGTAAGAAAGGAAATCGGCGACCCGGGTTCAAACCTGGACGAAGAAGTTTGCGTTTCACTTCATGCTAACGGTAGGAAGCCATCGGTTCTCTACCTCACGAGGGGTAAATAGTAAGGCAGACTGGTTTTCTAATCTTTTTAGGTAACTAATCTCGAAGAGGATAAATTCTACTTAAAAATTGATCTTATATCGCATTCTGTCTGCGGGGGAGAGGTTGGATAAATTCAAACATCACTAAATTGGTCTCCGAGACGTTCTTTCTACTTGTCACACTACGGTAAATACCCCAAAATATTAAGATTAGCTGAACTTGGCACAAAGTTATTAGAGTAGAGCACTTGCCAATCTAACTACACGTTCTAATTCTTCTGTTTTAGTTACAGGCTACCCATCACCCTGGGACAGATGACCAAACTGTTAGTCTAGCACCATGTCACAGCAGAGATGTGCATAAAGGTGATCGTACCCACATCGTTAGCAAGACGGGCTACATAAATGTGAGGCTGAGCTACTTCCCCCGGAGTTACAATGGGCACCCTATATTTTTAAGGATCTTTTATTGATCAGGTTTTACTTTGTCTACTCTGGTTGTAAGCCGTTATTTAGAATACCTAGTGTTCTTTAGCGTTCGCTTGTATGACTAAATGGACAAGTTCACCGTTGCTTAACTTCGGTGATTATTCGAGAAGGAGAGCTTTCAATGTAATTTGACCATAAGCGCTCATCTGTTTTTGTTAATTATCTTGACAACTACATTTGTCGTCTGTAAAACTATGGAGTCTTTCTCGTGACATCTGCTCACGCTACGTTGTTCGACCTGTCTTCTGCTTACATTTATCTTGTGCGTTTTCAGTTCACTTTATCTTGTTCTGTTCTCCCCCTCCCTAACTCTTTTCATTCTTTTTTTTTCTCTGTCGCTCACTGTTTCTGTCTGTCTGTCTGTCTGTTTGTCTTTCTGTCTCTTTCTATCCTGTGTCACTTTTCTGATCCTCAAAGTAGTCTGGCTCTTTACTATCAGAACAAAAAAACGCCAGTAAATACGTTAACTGAAATCCGTCTAGACAGATGATTTTTTGAAGAAAAGGATAATATATATATATATATATATATATATATATATATATATATATATATATATATATATTGTAGAGATTGAAAACCTTTCACGCTGCCTGACTAATGCATAACACATGAAACCCTGGTTCACAGACACGACCATGTAATATATATATATATATATATATATATATATATATATATATATATATATATAGTATATAAACAGACAAATAAAAATAGATATATGGATCTAGGGAGATAGCAATATATGAAAAAAATTATTGAAATCATTAGGGCCCTTTCATCTGACATTTGTCAAGCGGACATTCAAAATTGCTCGAGTCTGCCATCTGTGAGTATTTGAATGCTACAAATAGGTGTACTGTTAATTATAACGATGAGTGTTTTGGTGTCTTGCTTAAAACCAGGACAAAACATTTAGTCGTCCTAGAGGCCCTTTACATCCTATTTTATAGGCCAACTCTGTACAAGCAAAACCCTAAGCACTCCTTAAATTTACTTAGAGATAATTATTGCTTGACGTTGGGTGGTTTTTAAAATTTTCCCCTCTCCCTTGGTCTTGTTATCACTCTTATTTTCACCCACTTTTATCAAATTTAATCTATTTACATTTTTTAAACGACTTCTGATGTTGTCGCTTGACAAACGTCAGATGAAAAGGTCCTTACGATTTCAATAATTTTTTTCATATATTGTTATCTCCCCAATTGCATGTCTCTTAGTTTTTGTTTGTTTGAATTTGTATGTACCAATAATATATATATATATATATATATATATATATATATATATATATATATATATATATATATATATATCTTTAAAGAAAAAACCAAAGACCGGTTATTTCAGGATTATAAATTTATTTCCATCCTGTTTTTTTCGTTTCTGGTGTGAACTAAAAACACGAAGAAAAATTTTTTCTTTAAAGAAATATTGCTCTGTAAAATCAATTACATTGAGCTCTCTACCAGGAAAATTTAAATGTTCAGTTCCTGAATGATTTTCTTGTCCTGAAGGAAGTACTCCCAACTCTGGTTTAACTGGACCGAATAATATATATATATATATATATATATATATATATATATATATATATATATATATATATATAATATTTTTATTATTAATCGTAAAACAAATCTACGGCAGAGTAATAACTCAGGACCTCGAGTTTTACGTCTCTGACCGTCAAGTATGTTGGTATTTCAGATTTCTGAATTATTAACTCACCTGACGATCGAAAACGTGAACTTTAGAATCCTGAATTATTACCGAGCAATATTTTTTTTTTTAAATAATTATTGATATGTTGTAATATTGCTTTGCATTTTTGTACATTGAGCACAGTAAAAATTTTGTGATTTTGAGTTGTTTCAACGTTAAACTACAATATATATATATATATATATATATATATATATATATAGTTATAGTTATAGTTATAAATGAGTTAAAAGTCAACCCACTCAGCTCGGACTGTAGAATACGACGACCGCATCTCTGCAGAGGGGTAAGACCCCACCAGCAAGTGTCTTAGATACAACACAAAGTCATTTGATGGTGAGGCTCAAGTTTTGGAGCTTCAAGGAATGTGGAGTACCCTTTCGTTGCCATTGTTCCCAGGTCCTCTCTCTGACCCGGAGAGACAGCACCTAATAGGGTTCTATGTGTGGGTCAAATAGAACTTTTTGCCATCTAAACTGTGTGCAAACAAATGATCATTTAACTGTATGTAAACAAATGACTGATTGATTTGTTAGTGGTACATAGCAATACTTGAAACCTTTTAACTGTGTACTAACGAATGAATAATGTTGTATTGAATAATTAGTGTTATATAGCATTACTTGTTACCATTTCACAGTACGCAAACAAATGATTAATTTTATGAACAAAAGATGTCTACAAATGATATATTTAATATGTGTATAAAGAGGATTTAGCCATAAATAATTTACAATGGTTGACATACCATAAAACCCAACCAACCTATAAAAGAGTTAAACAAATTAATAATTCAATGAATTGATAACAAAAATAAAATAATATAAAATATTTGTTTGCTTTTAAATAAATTATCATAAATCCCCCCCCCCAAAAAAAAGGAAAAGAACGCAGTTGTCGAGCACCTTGAACCGTTAAGTCAGCCAATAAACACAGAGAGGAAAATTTGATTAAAACGCCGACGACCAGTTTCGAAAAAACTTTAACAGACAGAAGACAGACGAAGAAATTTTTTTTGCAACTGTTGGATCGGGGAAAATGCGGAGACAGTAAAATATCTTGAAGTTATTTTGCAGAAAACGTAAGACGTATATTTATGTTTTCTCTTCCGGGACGGAAAAAAAAAATTATGTTCTTTTATTTATTTATTTATTTATTTTGTATTGTGTAAAAAAACAAAAACAAAACGAAACAAACAACAACGACAAAAACAAAGCAAAAAACAACCAAACAAAAAACAATTTCGTCTATCATTAAGAATTGAAAACCGAAAGTTTTTCCTTCCGGATAAGAAAATTGTATTTTTTTTCAGGGAACCATTATGGAATTTTGTATGCTATAGTTTACTTTTACGTTTTTCTCGCACGTTGGAATTAATTGCTTAATGAAATAATTATTTCAGTTTATATTGTCTTCTAAATTTTCTCCAGTTTTAATACTTGTTGAGATTAATTTTTTTTTACGAACTGTGTTTTTCCGAAGTAATTTCGTGTTTTCCTGGAAATTGTTTTTTTTTTTCCAAAACAACGATGGGTTTACTGCTTTTATTTACTACTTGTCTGATTGAATAAAAGCTATGATTTAAAAAAGTTCAAGTTGAAATACTTCATGACATTACTAATCTCTTCACCACGTTGTAACCAAAAATTTGGATATGTAGCTGTCCAAAAATATCTACAAACTTTGTATATATATGCGATTTCATTTTTGATCAATGCTGTAGAGTATTACAGAATGCAAGAGATTGATTTCTATAATTTTAAAAGATAATTCCTTGGTATAATATACTCTTTTCACCTTTTTAAAAAGTAACGTCTTCTGCATATAAAAGTCTTACACAAGAGATGAATGAATAAATAAATAAGAGCTAAAAAGATCACAGAAACCTTTCTAAACTCCCTCCCTAAAACAAGTTAAGAAAAAAAAAAAAAAACGACTACGTAAAATATATAAAACGACTAAGTAAAATATTGGTCTTCTTATTTGGTTATATAAGTAATGAATGAGAAAAAGAGATGGGTTCATGCCATTCTCAAGAGCAATAGGGCAAATGTACATAAATAGCCTGAAAACTTAGGCATATAGCCAAAAAGATACATTTGTTGTCTTAAGCTTCATAAATTTTTAATTCATGCAATATAGTCTGGGTATCGAAGAAAAGGTTGAAACTTGATCCCATTAGCGGATAGGAACGATTAATAGGTTTGATACCATTTTAAAAATTAACGTATGACTTCTTACGAAGGTCTTAGATGAGAAATAAAAAAAAATGAAAAAAAATTGAGAAACAAAACAAAAAAGCTTGAAAAATTTAAAAACAAAATAAAATATTCTTGGTAATTTTTTAGTTTTACTTGCATGTACTCCTGTGGACCCCCGCATATGGCCAAGCAAAATCAAGACGACCAGCTCGAACATACATACAGCAGCTATGTGAGGATACGGGATGTAACCCTGAATACCTGCCAAAAGCTATGAACGATAGGGAGAAGTGGCGAGAGAGGGTCAGGGATATCCGTGCTGGCGGCACGACATGATGATGATGACGATGACATTTAAACTGAGTACTTACGCTGAACTGAATTGTTTGAAATGAAATTGTTTTTGTATAAAAATGGATTTGGCATTAAATAATCTACAAAAGTTTATATGCCATAAAACTCAACCAACCAAACAACCAACTTAACAGGATGTGTAAAATACGAGTCCAGATATAGAGATAAGGCAGTGAAAAAACAACAAAAAAAAAAAGAGACAAACAAAACAAAACGAAACAAAACACGCTTAAATAAGTAGAATGGTATCTGTGACAAACGAGGAGCGTCAGAAAAAATACGAGAAACCTGTTGCCACCCTACTTGTTTGTTACTATACGATTAAAATATTGTGTATATGTTACTAGCACTACTATGTAACGTTTTCTGAGCAGTGCCTATCGATTTTGATGCACTTGCCCCATAAATACACCAAGCGAATCCTCTTCGAAGTCACTTGCTTCAAAACTCAACGAGATGTCACTTTATGATATTCCAACTTCGGAAGATCATGTTCCACGGCCATATACCGAATGAAATGTGTGTTATTAACATTTCCATTATGTTTGTATATACATATACAAAACAACACAAATTGCAGCATTTCAGTAGAGCAATTCTCTTAAAAGGCTCTAAAGGATAAATCAATTTCCAACCCAGTTTTCAAATGAATAATAATCTTCTAATGTCAACATACGTATATATATATATATATATATATATATATATATATATATATATATATATATATATATATGTACATATGTATATATAGATATGGATGAAAAATGATGATAGATAGATGAATAGATTAATGTTGTTGGTGTTAAGCACCATGCAGAGCTTACAAAATTACCATTCATTTGCTGATTGGACTTGTTCTTTCAGTGAATGCTCTTGTAGAAATTACGCTATAATCTTTCGTTTCAGTTGGTTAACAGTTGCATTGATATATACAAACATAATGAAAATTTTACTAATATACTCGAAGACGCACACATCTATTTATCTATCTATCTATCTATCTAGTCAACCTAGGATACTCTTCATGAAGTAATGCTTGGAAAGCTAGATTACAAGACCATAGGTTGTAAATTCGATTTTCAATGAGTTCCCCCATATTTTTAGCCTTCTGACACGTCTAAGCTAAGCGTATTAAATAAGTGTATAATTTTGTTCAAAAACATGTATACCCACTTCAGGAAAGGAAAAAGCTGTATAAAATAAATTTGTAAAAAATAGATATTTATACAGACTTTTCCTTTCCTGAAGTAGGTATAAATTTTTTGGAGGACTCTCTCTCTCTCTCTCGATATATATATATATATATATATATATATATATATATATATATATATGTGTGTGTGTTTGTGTGTGTGTGTGTGTGTGTGTGTATTTACCAACCCCTCCGCACGAGTAGGATGTGACACAAAGTCAATCTTTTAATGAGCTTAGTTTAAATGAAGAATTTTCCTTCTCTTTGACTAGTTACCATATCAAGCTTAAAGGGCCTAGTTTGCCCAATAATCTTCTCATAGAATGAGAATAATTGGATTATTACCTTTCCTATGGATTTTAGTAGTATGTGAAATGTAAACAGTCTCGATCTGGATTTGAACACTAGTCACGGTGTTCATTTCTTACGATGAAAAAAATTTCAACACGTGTCTTCCGAGTCCACGATATATATATATATATATATATATAGATAGATATATATATATTAATCCACAGACAGACTGTTTCGTTGTATCACAACTCTTCAGTGTGGCTAGACACGTTGGACGCTTGAAGCTGGGGTCGAAACCCGCCCAACTTTACGTTTGACTTAGTACCATACTGCTCAGCTTGCAAGCGAACCACGTCAGTTCGAGAATTATTAGGCATAATGTAGTAGCCTTCGTTTGTTTACATTTTGGCCTTCCCGGATACCAGAGTGCTCAATTCATTCGAAGAGCTTTGCATTATGCGAGTGGCAGCCGTAAAATTCTTCGCCAGAGTGCTCAACCTCCGTGGTGGGGGGATATCACTCTCTCTCTCTATATATATATATATATATATATAGAGAGAGAGAGAGAGAGAGATAGATATAAATAAAAGGCGGAAAAAAGATTCCACGAAATTAGCATTCATTTGCATATTGAACTGGAAATATTTTCGATCTCAAATAAAAAGCACTCAAGGTAATTTCTTCTTGCCTAAAAGCTGTGCTAGAATCCTCGTGGCGTTGTGGCTAACGTCCTGAATTATGACATCGTAACAAGCGAGTTCGAACCCCAGTCGTGCTATTGCGTTCAGTTTTGGACAAATACCCTTGGGAAAGGTATAAACTCCTTTATCCCCACCACAGTATTTAGTTAAATCGTACAACTACCGTTCTTCAACAAGAATGGATTTGACATTAGAGGACCCTCAAAGGTTGATATGCCATTAAAAAAAACAAAGACCCCCCACAAGTAAAAACTTCTAATAGGAATCTCCCAAAAATATCTGGTTGGGTAACAATCATTATTTAAACATGGTGTTCTGACTTTCAATTTGCTAAACCTGAAAACTCATCCTCAGTTCTTATTCTTTATGATTACGCTTATTGTTCTTTCTGGAGACCAGAAGCAAATTGTATTTATCCCTCATTTGTTTTGCAGTATTCTATGTCTGAGCTATTTTCCATCCTTATCAGTTTTCGTAATCCTGTTAGGCATCTTGCAAGGGCAACTACATCTTTGCTCATTATTTAGACTCCATTTTGCTTTTCGATTAGTTCGTACTTGGGTGCAGTATGCAGTTTAATGATCACTTTGGACTCATTATAACTTCGAAAAGGAGACAGGCATCTGCTCTTTTGTATTGATAATTAATTAGTCATATAACGTTTTACGCAAACTGATTATTACAAATTTTAATGGCTTCTCCTTTTTTTATTGCATTATTATGGCCAGAAATGGATTCGAGAGACCATCCACGCGATTGCATTCACTTCTGTGAATAAATAGTGCACGTAAAGTGCTGCTCGACTTCATAGATAAGAACATATATTTTAATATCTATCAAAGTAGATTAGTCATACTTAATAAAGCTAGTGATAACAAGCGACCGATAACACTCGGTAGGAGACATAAATATACGCCTTTTATACTGAGAAAAACCAACTAAATTAAAATGAAAGGAAATATAGTTTCAGTGAGGCAGAATTATGTATAAATATTCAAATCAAAAGCTAGACACAATGTTATGGATAAATCTTTTTTTGTTGTTGTGATGATTTAGTTTCAACCATTTGAGCGTTTGGTGTGTGTGTGTGTGTGTGTGTGTGTGTGTGTGTGTGTGTGTGTGTGTGTGTGTGTCGTGTGTTTTAGCATTTTTTCTCTTCCCTATGTTTGTTTGATCATCTTCATCGGTTCAGTCGTTTGTTCTCTTGCCTTTTATTGATTCTTCCTCAAAGCGTTATATTTTGAGTCCCTGTACTTTTTTCTGTTTATCGCATAATTTCTATTACTTAATTTTTCTGGTTATTTTCTCCTTGCTAATATTTTGTTTGCTATCGTCTCTTCTTTTCCTCTCTGCTTTCACAGACATTTTTCGATCTTTTGGGTCTGTATATTCTTGTCCGTGCTCTCAACTAACCCTCTTCTGTCATTGTAAGCTCGTACGTGTCTTTCTTTCTTTCTTTCTTTCTTTCTTTCTTGTTTGTTCTTGTTAGTTATTTTCTTTTCTTTTGTTCATTATTGCTTTTTCCTTTCGCCTTTTCATTTTTGTTTGTTCATTAGCTCAGTATTCTATTTTTTTCAATTTGTCTTCTTTCGTTAGTGGTCTTCTTTCTTTCTTTCTTTCTTTCTTTCTTTCTTTCTTTTTTGTTTATTAGTCATTTTGCAAATATATTTTTTACTTTGTTCTTGAGCAATATTTGATTCTTTCTTTCTTTCATCCTTTCTTTCTTTCTTTCTTTCTTTCTTTCTTTCTTTCTTTCTTTTGTTTATCATTTCTTTTTCACCTCCCTATTCTTTTTTGTTCATTAATTGTTTATTTGAGAGTTAAATTCTTTCTTTCTTTCTTTCTTTCTTTCTTTCTTTCTTTTTTTCTTTCTTATTCTTCTGTTCATTATTTCTTTTTCTTCTCTTTTTTTTATTTATTAATTGTTTATTTGCGTGTTAAGATCTTTCTTTCTTTCTTTCTTTCTTTCTTTCTTTCTTTCTGTCGGTTTTCTATTCTTCATCTAGTTTCTCTATTTCTTTTTTTTTTGCTCATTAGTTCTTTCTTTTTCCTTTTTTTGCTTAATGAAAAATATAAAAAAGATATCAATATAAGAAAGTATTCTTATCTATGTCTTTTTTATTACTTCATTTTGTCCATTATCTTTTTTTTATATTTCTTTCTTTCTTTCTTTCTTTCTTTCTTTCTTTCTTTCTTTCTTAGCTATCTCTTTTATCAATTCTTTCTAATTTATCTACATGCATCTTCCTTTCTTCCTTTCCAAGTCCCTTGTGACTTTCTCAGTTCTTCTTCCATCTTTTGTTACTTCTCTTGATTACTCATTCTTATAGAGCAAAATATTGTCATAGGTCTTGCCATTTAACCAGGAAATGGGTTCTTGACAACTGGCAGAATGCCAACCGCTGTATTAGCTATGTAAAACAAATTCCATCTCAATGACGCCATACAATGAAGTAAACAAAGGTCGCCAAAACTATCAAACTAAACGAGCGCCATTCTTTGAATTTTACCGCCCATCACGAAAGACCAAAACATGCCGAAATAATTAAGAGAGCATCAATGTCAGTTTTTGTTTTGGAACCGGTAGAAATAACACACACACACACACACACACACACACACACACACACACACACACACACACACACACACACACACACACACACATAAACAGCTTGTTACTGTTCAGACAAGTTTAAAGACAACTTACTTTTTTATGATCTTATTAAAATAGACAGGTATACCTCTATCAAGTGGGCCTTGATTCCAAGAAACTAGCGAGAGAGAGAGAGAGAGAGAGAGAGAGAGAGAGAGAGAGAGAGAGAGAGAGAAAACATAAGATCCTAAAGAAGAAAATTTTACAAAATTTGTGATTATAAGAAACTGAAAAGTTCCCAGCTCGGTCAAAAAAGGTATAAGATAGAGTGATGAAAAAACATCATTAAAAAATTTGGTAATTCCTTTCTTTTCGGTATCTTCCGGTACACACACACACACACGTACACGCACACACACACACACACACACACACACACACACACACACACACACACATATATATATATAGAGAGAGAGAGAGAAAGAAAGAGACAGACAGAGAGAGACAGAGAGAAGTTTCTTATTTCCAGGACTACTCAATGCATGATAATTAATAATAAATTTAATACAAAGCAAATTCATCTAATTGGAAGAAAAACTCAACAGACCGTCATTTGGCTATTATAAATTTATTTCAGTTGGTCCCTCCATATGAGAAACCAACCTCTTAAGATAGGCATCATATAATCGAGAGAAAAATTATAAAAATATTAATTCAATGGATTCTTACTCGTTAAAAAAAAAAACAAGTAAGAATCAATTGAAAGAATATTTTTATAATTTTTTCTCCATTATGTGATGGCTATCTGAAGACGTTGGTTTCTTATATGAAGGGATCAGCTAAAATAAATTCATAATAGCCAAATGACGGTGTATTATATATATATATATATATATATATATATATATATATATATATATATCCTAAAACAAATGAAATCCTTTGAATAACATTACTCAGACGAATTCTTTAAATAACATTGCTCATATAAATAGGTTTCTGTCTGAAATATTAAGAATAATTTTTGAAATTTGAAATGTGTTTTACTCCATGTTTTTCAAAGAAATAATTTTTTCAACTTCTCATCTAAATTTTAAATGAAAGTAAATTTGTTTTCTTTTTAGTATAATATAATTAGGGGAATTTAATAATACGACATTGGGCCCAAAAGATTTGAGCTCGATCTTAATTCTGTGCGTTTTTGTGTATGTGGAGGGAGCCTGTGATTATTTCCGTTCTTACCTCACTTCAGAGTAGCACTTGGTGTATTTTACAGTCTCAGCCGACTGGGCAAGAATTCCTTTTTGAAAAATATAGTACTATGCTAAAATTACTCCCACACTCAAGATAATACTACATATATGATTGATTAATTTTGACGGCATGTCAATCCATCTGAAGTTATTATATGCCAACAGGTTAGCGATTGGTGTATGTCATAGCTATGTGTTTTACTTTTAAAGATTTTTTACACACGGTCCAATCTAATAAAGATATTTTTCTAAGAGATCTATTTCACCCGTAGAGGGGATACCAACAGGTACTACCTCCCCGTGACAGAGTAGAGAAATGGCAATAAAGTAATTCTCCACACTCTCCAGATCTCCAGGGGATATATATATATATATAAGTAAGTAAAAGTAAAGTTGGCGACCATAGTCAAGGGTGACCCGAAGGTTCTCTTTTCGATAGCAACTACACCAAGGTGTAGGGGAGGGCGCTACTCCTTTCCCTGGATTGCTCCACTTTACCCTTGATCCGTACCTTATAATGCTGAGTGCTAAGCCAGGAGGCATCAAGTACCATTTTTAAAGTCTTTTGGTATGACTCGACCTGGGATTGAACGCAGGTCTCCCGGGCCATTGGTGAACACTCTAACCGCTAGGCGAATGTCCGGTAATATATTTAAGGAGGCGTTTTTGGCGTCACAGTTATTGTTGTTGGAAATGAACTCACCGACCCAAGTTCGAATCCAGGAGGAGGCTGTTTGCCTTTCATATAGTACTAATTCTGTTAGGAAAGGTATGAATCCGATTATCCTTCACGGGTAAATAGTAGGGTAGACCGAGCTTGTATCGTAACCCGTCTAGGAGATGAAAAACAGAATTCAAACTAGCTCAAAAACTGACTGTGTGTCACACCCAGTACGTGCAGAGGGGTTGGGTAAACACACACACACCTATATATATATATATATATATACATATAAAGTTGGTTAACCGTTGTTGAGGACGACCTGAAGGCTCCCTTTTCAATAGCTACTACACCAAGGTATAGGGGTGGTCGCTGCTCCTTACCACGGATTGCTCCCCTTACCCTTGACCCGTACCTTATAATGCTGGGTGTAAAGCAATGAAGCATCAAGTACCATTTTTTGAGTTTTTGTTATGTCTTGACCTGGGATTGAACCTTGGTTTCCCGGACCAGTGGCGAACACTCTACCCAATATATTGTATTGAAATCGTGCGACTAGAGGCAATGGCACTATAAAATGAATCTTGCTTTTTACTTATCTTGGCTAATGTCCAGTTCAAGAAATTCTTTATCTTGGCCATCAAGTCAAGTATTACAAAAACAATGATATTCTATGAGAAAGCATTGTTGATGTGTATTATCCATCTTTGGGTTTTGGCACGTGAGTGACAGTGAATGGACTTATATAGAAGTTTAGCTTTTGTACATTAATAATAGTTTAATGTAGCTGCAACGATGACTATATAATGCTTCTACATACTCCGCTGGTTAGATTTCTCTTCTTTTTTGTTTTGTTTTCCTAAGTATCATTATAATGAAATTGATTTCCAATATGTGCAGTGAATGTATATACACATACAACGTAATACATGACCATTCCTTTAACTGTTTTATCAATAAAAACATTAGAATAGCTTATTCATGATTAAAGAACAAAAATAAAGAAAAAGGAATAACTACTTTCAATTACACGTATCTGTGCTTATGTCTACATAGAGATCGCTGTAAATCTATCTATCTATCTATCTATCTATCTATCTCATAGTCATCAAGTCGTATTGATAACATGGAGTTCCCGGATTATCTTGCTTACCATCCATCTATATCGTTCATCGCAGCTAGCAGGTCTTCTTAATTGGATCCAGTGTTCGTACAGTGCTAATGTAAGTCCTTAATGGACAGCCAACACTGGCGCATCCATGTAAAGAAGTCCTTAGTGGAATTAGTTCATCTTTATTTTCCTGACACTGCCCAACACGTCTTGTTTATCTTTCTTCGATGGTTTGTGAGACGGGAGGTAAGTGGCCGTATAATTCTTGTTTTGCAGAACGTTGCTTTCAGGATTTGTCCAAAACAGGACGTGGAACTCTTGCGTAATTCCCGTCTAGTTTTTTTCTGCAAGCATTTCGTTAGAATCCAGGAGGTACTTCCATGCAGTAGTACTTACACTGCCACAGGTTGGAAAAAATACCCTTTTATTTTATCAGAGAGATCAGATTTCCATATGATCGATAACCAGTCAATTGCAGTTTACACCTTACCCATGCGTATGTTGACATTTCTTTCAGTAGATGTGATATCACTGTCGAGGTAAACTAATTTCAGAGACTTGCTTGCCATTTGGTCTCTCTTTCTCTCTCTCTCTCTCTCTACATATATATAAATATATATATATATATTGTAGTCACAAAGCCTGTTTTGTGAATGAGGGATGTATGTGCAGTACCGCTCTTTCAAGGAGCTTCCGATGGATTGGGTGTAAATGTGGGGTTGGCACTATTTTATGGTGTGAAATAATGAAAAGAACACGCAGGTGTAAGGTGGGTGACGGGTTTTGCAGCCTTTGTGTGGATGATTGTCTGGCCATTGCAACTTGCTCTAGTTGTGGTGAGTTGTTGACCTGGGGATCTGAAGTATTGAATGGGAGTGGCCATAAAAAGAAATGCCTCCTTAGAAATTGTCTGTTAGTTTGATGCCATATGAACCTCGTTTTACTTCATGACTGGTTTAATATAAATTCGTTTGTACCTCGAGTAAAAACTAAGTTTTCCTGAATATCCTTTCAGTGAAATCAAGATAACAAACTTTAATTATTTTATTTGGTTCAGCAAATTTGTTCTATGTTGATCAATTTTTAGATCTTTTAATGTAATTTTATTTTTTTCTATTCATTATATAGAGAATTATATATATATATATATATATATATATATATATATATATATATATATATATATATATATAAAGATAACATGGTTTAAAATGTTTTATAAGTTAACTAAGATATTATCATCATATGAAACTCAAGAGTAAATGGATGAAAAAATAATTCTTTTCTTTGTTTCAGCTGATGATTTAATCTTAGTTGATGCTTAAAACTTTGTTATAAGATGCATAAAAGATACAAGATGCATAAAAGTTAAAAGATCAATATAAAACAGATGCAAGATTTTTTTTCAAGTTTTCTTCTGCTCTACCGGACAGGCTGCACTTTTTGTGCACTTTTTTGATTTACAGAGAAGTTTTTGAAAAAAAAATTATATATATATATATATATATATGTGTGTGTGTGTGTGTCTGTGTGTGTGTGTCTGTGTGTGTGTGTGTGTATTTATGTGTGTGAGCGTGCTCATGGGTGTGTTTGTGAAGACATAATCAAATACAGACTGTAGTTAGAATTTAAAAAACCTGTAAAACCAAATGGTCTGCACAAGATTTTTTTTGCGTGACTGGTATTTTCATGTGTATGCATCGATCATCAGATGGCGTTTTTTTCTCTTTTTTGTAAGCACCGACTGCGATCACCACCTATTTACCTTTTAGGGCGGTATTAATCGGTATTAGTGGCAGTCAATGCTTACAGAAACATAAATATTTTTTATATAATTAATTTAAATCCTTGTATTATTTTTTATTTCATTTGGGAGCTAATTGAAATAGAATGCACCAATTCTCTTTTCTACACTTTCTAATCAGATCGTATTTCTTATTTAGAAGGCGGTCATGTTTAGAGAAAAATTCAATTTCTCCCTTAGACATAATATACAATTACTTGAGCCTGCACCACAAATCTGCACCCTTATTACTATCTTCCATCCAACAATGGGGGATTTACTGAATTTGTCCTTCTAATCCTGTAATCACACACACACAAACGGGTGTGTATATATATATATATATATATCAATTAAAATATGAACTAGAAAAGGCACATTATCAATTAGCAGGAATATATCTAAAAGAACAGGCAGAATACATACAAAATCAGATAGATAAGATTAGAGACTCGGTGGAAGATAGACAATCCAGGATAGCCTAGCAAACAATAAACGAAGTAAGTAGGAGGAAAAGCACAGCCAAAGCAAAATTGAAAGCTGCAAGCCAACAAGAAAGAGTAAAATTGTGGGAACAGCATTTCAAAAATCTACAAGGAAACCCACCAAAAATAACGGATGAACCGATCACCAGAATTATAAGTAAGCAATTAGACATCAAACTAGGTCCTTTCACCAAAGAAGAACTCGAGTCGGTTCTTAAAAAAATTAAAAATAGGAAAGCTGCAGGGCTGGACGAGTTCCCCCCAGAAGTGTGGAAGACTAGACAATTCGACGATATACTGCTCCGGCAATGCAACGCAGTCTATAGTCAAAATAGGATAGAAAGATGGATGAAGGGATGCATCCTTCCTTTCCCTAAAAAAGGCGACATTGGATTAGCTAAGAACTACCGAGGGATAACTTACATCCATAGCAGCCAAAATCTACAATGCCCTACTACGAAACCGCATAGAACCCAAAATAGACAACATTCTTAGGAAAAACCAAAATGGCTTCCGGAGAAATAGATCTAAACCCTCACAAATATTGACCATCTGTAGAATCCTTGAAGGCGTTCGGGCAAAAAACCTTCAGGCGATATTACTATTTGTTGACTTTACCAAGGTCTTCGATTCCATCCACAGAGGGAAAATCCTACTAGCATACGGCCGACCAAAAGAAACCGTAGCAGCAATAATGATTCTCTACAGAAACACAAAAGTGAAAGTACGTTCACCAGATGGAGACACGGAATACTTCGACATTGTTGCAGGAGTACTACAAGGAGACACGCTAGCCCCATACCTCTTAATCATTTGTCTAGACTATGTGCTTAGAACGTCGATCGACAAAATCAGAGAAAATGGCTTTGAGCTGACGAAGAAAAGAAGCAAAAGATACCCCGCAAATACAATCACAGACGCTTACTACGCTGATGACTTGGCGTTACTGGCTAATACGCCTAATCAAGCAGAGACACTACTGCATAGTTTGGAACGAGCTGCAGCAGGCATTGGCCTCCATGTCAATGCGCACAAAACTGAATATATGTGTTACAACCAAACGGGCAACATTACCACACTAGACGGAGCCTCTCTGAGACTAGTGGACAAATTCACCTACCTAGGAAGTAGATTCTCATCAACCGAAAACGACATCGACACACGACTGACGAAAGCATGGACGGCTATCGATAGGCTCTCGATCATATGGAAATCAGATCTGACCGATAAAATGAAACGCAGTTTCTTCCAGGCAGCAGTTGTATCGATACTGCTATATGGATGCACTACATGGACGCTAACTAAACGGCTGGAGAAGAAGCTAGACGGCAACTACACAAGGATGTTGAGAGCAATATTGAACAAGTCCTGGTGACAACACCCCACGAGACACCAACTATAAGGCCACTTGCCTCCCATCACGAAAACTATACAAGTTAGACGAACCAGACACGCAGGACACTGCTGGAGAAGCAAGGACGAGCTCGTAAGTGATGTACTCCTATGGACCCCCACATATGGCCAAGCAAAGGCAGGACGACCAGCTCGAACCTACATACAGCAGATATGTGAAGACACAGGATGTAACCCTGAAGACCTGCCAGAGGCGATGAATGATAGGGAGAAGTGGCGAGAGAGGGTCAGGGATATCCGTGCTGGCGGCTCGACATGATGATGATATATCAATTACATCCGGTTAGTGCCCAGAGACTATGAATTATTCAGGTATAGATTGTATGAGAAATTTCATATAATTCAACTGGAGTGATTGCTGTATGGCGATTAGTGTATAGATCTATCAGGGTATATATAAAAACACTCACATACGGGGCAAATATATCTGTAATACAGTTGCTGTGCCTTTATAAATTTATTTCGACAAGTCGTAGGTCTCACTTCTTCAGATGGTGTTGACATTTTACGGAGGAATCAACAAATATTGTTATATATATATATATATATATATATATATATATAAAGAAAAAATAAATAAGAGAATAAAGTAAAAGAATGAATAAAAAATAGAGTGAAATAACTAATAAAAATAGATTGCTGCTGCTAGACCACCGCCATTGTCAATATGTTTGACTTCAAAGCGAACCCCGCTAAGCTAAATCTTCATTTCTTTGTCTTACATTTAATTTCGGTGTCATGTTTCAGTTTGACTCCTATTATGTTTTATTTTTTTTTCATTTATTTCCCACGTACCAACCAAAGTGTTCACTAACTACATGTCCAATTTGACCTTTTTCTTTTTAAGCATTTTTTACTTAGCGCCTTTGTTTATACTCTTTTTATACCTCTTTAGTATGTTAAGGCTTCCTGATTTCTCGTACTAGAATATTTCTTCTACAATGAGGTTCCTTAGGGTAGCGCAATCCATTTCACACCCGTTACCTAAAAAAATTAAGTATTAAGAAAACCCAACAAAAATAAAAATAAAAGCTAGAAAATAAAAAAAAAAAATAGAAAAATTTAAAAAATCCTATCTATTATTCAATCCTTGGTCGAGTCATGCCGAAGACTCAAAAATGGTACTTGATACCGCCTTGCTTAACACTCAGCATTATAAGGTAAGAATCAAGGGTAAAGTGGAGCAATCCAGAGAAAGAGTAACGCCCTCCCCTACACATCGATGTTGTAGCTATTGAAAAGGGGGCCTTCGGGTCACCCTCGACTAAGGTCGCTAACTTTACTTTTTGCTTATTAAGACCAATTGTTATTTGCGTAATTAATCACGATTTTGGGTCAATTTTTTTTATCTCTAACAAAGAGCCACCAAGCTATATAGCCTATTTAATTTAAAAAAATTATGTACGCATAGTTATTCATGATACTATGTTAAATAATATTCACCTAATTCTTAATAATCATAATCCTATTGTGCTACTTTCCATTATTACCGCTATCATGTTAATCTAAAAATATTCTCGTATCGGCATTTGAATATTACTCCGTTTCGTTTGTTTTATAGCCGTTTCGTGTCTTGGAGATAGATTATACTAATTTTCTCTTCCAGGCACAGGTTACATCTCCTATCGAAGCTATTTGCCGTCGAATATTTTCTAATGTTTTTCCACTTTATTTGAGGTGTTAGTGCACGTTCTTTTCATCATCATCATCATCATATCGCGCTGGTAGCACGGATATCCCTGACCCTCTCTCGCCACTCCTCCCTATCGTTCATCGCCCTAGGTAGGTCTTCAGGACAACATCCCGTATCCTCACATAGCTGCTGAATGTACGTTCGTGCTGGTCGTCCTGCTTTTGCGCGGCCATGTGTGGGGATCCATAAGAGTACATCTCTTATGAGTTCATCTCTGCTTCTCCAGCAGTGTCCTGCATGTCTGGTTCGTCTAACTCGAATAGTTTTCGTGATAGGGGGCAGGTGGCTGTACAGCTGGTGTCTTGTGGGGTGTTGCTGCCAGGACTTGTTCAGGATTGCACGCAGCATTCTTGTGTAATTGCCATCTAGCTTCTTCTCCAGCCGTTTTGTTAGCGTCCATGTAGTGCATCCATATAGCAGTCGAAAGAGCAGTTTATTCCTAAGTAGTGGATTACAGAAGGAATATCTATGATTATAAAATCTATGTTTCCAGTTCCTTGCGAAAATTCCTCCTTATACTCTATCTTCATCAATTTTATGTTTCATGGGGAAAATGCTAGCCTGTTTATACTACGTTTTCGGAATTACATCTTCCATCTATGCGCCATTCATTTTTTTTTACAACTACTTGCTGATATATTCGCCCTCTTACCATCCAGATGTGATTAATCTAATACTTTTCTAGTATGGTTATTTATAATCTTATTAACATTATTATCACAGTAGTAACTATTTTTTACTGTTGTTCTATTGAAAATTTTGCTTTGTGGGTTGTCCTTATTGAAGTGCTTATCTAAAAGATTTAAGAAGTACCTTCTTATGTTAATATTAGAAAGTTTACTGAAAGGGAAGTTAAACGAAGTTACCTTTTAAGTTCTGTTCTTACATTTTTTCATTTAAATCATTATTATTGTTTCAACCTACCTTACTATAACTACCTCTTTTATTACAGCTATTTTTATGAGCAGTGTTGCCTTGCCCTGTTGGGCTGGTGATTTCTGGGTCCATGTATTCTAGTTTATTCTGGAATTCGTTTTTTTCATGGGCTTCATTATATGCTCTCTGATTTTATTCAAATATTTTCTACATGACGATAGCCTATTTATTCTATGATTAAAAGCATTAGGTGTTTGTTTTAACATTGATCTGGGGTGTTTGGAGTTAACATTGCTATAGATAGGTGTGTGATTGCTCTTGATCAATGGTTTGAATGTGTTTTTCTCTAAATTAAATGGAACGTCTAGGAAATTTACTATTCTTGAGTTGGAGGTTATTTCATTTTTTATATATATATATAACTATATTTATTAATTTCTCCGGAAAATTAGTGCGCCATCAGAAGAGGCGAAACATACGACTCGTCGAAATAAATTTATAATGACATGGTATATGTCCGTTGAGTTTTCTTCCATTTACATTATATATATATATATATATATAGAGAGAGAGAGAAATTGAACAAAAAGGTTATCCCCCCAGAAAAAGAAGAATTTAATATTTCCTCCTTGTTTTGTATTTTATCAAACTTGTATCAGTGATTTAACGTCACTTTATACGATCCTTTCTAGGTCCTAATGATGGTTCATTAGAACTGAAACGTTATAACGTTAATTTTCTTTTATATTTAATTCTTCTTTTTGGATTACGTTGTTTTTCAATTTTTCTCTATATTCTCAGATTCATTTCAATTATTTACTCCTCTCTCTTTCTCTCTCTCTTTCTCTCTCTCTCTCTCTCTCTCTATATATATATATATATATAAACTCTGAATTTATATCTCTTAAACTCCACTTAAAGACTGACCTTGTATCAGATCCTGTCCGGGCAGAAGGATTGGTAAACACACACACACACACACACACACACACACACACACACACACACACACACACACACACACACATATATATATATATATATATAAATGCTGCTAAATAAGTTTTCTTAAATGTATTTAATGTATATACAGCACACTTTATTTCTTTTATTTTATGTTTGGCAAGAGAATCATTTTTCTCCTTGATTTATGTTGGATAACTTTGTTATTGAATAACAAAAATACACTTACTCATTTACAAGTTCTATAACCAATAAGACTTTTAACTTCTACCACGAATCAAGCTGTAATAGTAATGACATTATTTGTCATATAGAATGCACACTTTGCGCCAAAAATATATAGAGGGAAGTCAGAATTGCCTCCCAGTTTCAGATCAAACAAAAAATATTGACATTGAATAAGATCATTAAAGTATTATAAATTACTCCCGGTTGAACAATATTTCCGCTTTAAAGATCACAACTTTAATAGAAACGCTAAAATTACGATCATAGAGGGAATATAAAACCATACCCCATAACGTCACATCCATAAGAGAAACTCTTACAAATAGATGGATATTACCAGCGGAAACCCTAAAATCTAAAATGAGTTAACATCTACTTAAACCATTCTATGGGTGCCTCGGGTGATGTAGGGCATCTCGGGTGGTGTACGGTGTCTCGGGTGGTGCAAGGGTTAGCAAGCTAGACTTTCAAAACTTCATGAGTGAGTTCGAATCTCACTGATTGCCTAATTCATTCAGCCTTGTGCCACACCGAAGCAAAAAGCTTCGTAAGCTACTACTACTTAAACTGTTTAAACAAACAAACGAACGAACAAACAAACAAACAAACAAACATAAACAAAAATAAAACATAGAAAAGAAAAGAAAAGAAAAGAAAAGAAAACAAAAAATACATTTAAACTCCAATAAACATAGATCATAGATTATTAATGAATATTCTTATTAGCTGTTGTGGATTTATCTTTCTACTTTAAACACCATCTTCGATAAAGATTATTATAAAATTCAAAAACATTTAAAACAGTGTTCAAGCTTCTATTTATCGAAAGGAATATTAAAAACGATATATATATATATATATATATATATATATGGGGGTGCGTGTGTGTGTATTTATGAACTAAAAAGTAATATCTTGAGAGTATCATTTCTTTTACCGTGTCTTTAAGTTTCAGGTGGCAAAAGTATTGACACAATCATCAGTCTGGAAATATTTCTGAGATAAGCTCCTCTGTATAAATATTAATGACTGTGTTAAGACATGTGCCGGAGCTGAAGGCGCACGAGGAAGTGGGAGGCTGAATGCAGTTAACGGTAGGCAGAGGAGAAACAAAAGAGTGTGTTGAAGTGGAAAGAGAAACGAAGTAAGGAGACGGAAGAAAATAAGAAAAAAGTGCGGGAAGAAAATTAACCCTAAAACAAAATAAAACGCATATACTTATATATATATATAAGCGAGAGAGAGAGAGAGAGATATTACTGTAAATGTCTGCGAATGTTTAGATGACGCGAGGAAAGGCTAGTAGCAGTTGGAAAAGACTGACACGTTGAATGAGAGAGGTGGGTAACCCGGACCACAATGTGCATACTCAATGGACTGCGACACCACATAATCGTTAATACGTCACGAACAAATGGGATATGCTCCCATGATATCCGGAAACTGAGGATCGAATAACATTATCACGTCAACAAACAGTGTGCCAAGCCATCTCATCAAAATTGGTCGCCTGAATCGACAACGGTGTAAATCAATCTCGAGCGAAGACTATAAATCGATTTAAGGGAATCAGTGTTCGGAAAAGTCACGTGATTTTCTTATTTGTTTTAAATATTCGTTTCATACTGTACTTGGTTTCGACTTACCAGCTGAAGACCCTTTTCAGAGCTCATCGTCTTGTCACTGTCATCTGTCAGTTAATTTATATCTAAGAATTGTGCAGATTTCCGTCTTTTATGAAAGAAACCAGATACTAGCGCTGTGAAAAAATATACATGCATTTACCCAACCCCTCCGTACGAGCAGGGCGTGCCACGACGTAAATTTTTTAAGCAGAATTAAACCGGTGTGAATTCAGATTTTTTTTTCTCCAACACTAATTGCTATACCTAGGTTAAATATCCCAATCTGCCCTATTATTTACTGATAGCTAGAGGGAGAATAGTTGGATTCATACCTTTCTTATAGGCTTTTAACGCGATATGAAATGTTTGCTCAGTCGGCTGGGGCTGTAGAATACACTGACCGCTTCTCTACGGAGTGGTAAGACTCCCGCTACGTACGAGTGTCCTGTTTATGACACTAAACAATCTGATAGTGAGGTTCCAGTAATGCCGGAGCTTTTGGAAATGCGGCATACCCTTTTTATTGCCATCGTTCCCCGGTCAGCTCTGGCCCGGAGTAGTAGCAGCTGATAGGATCCTATCTTTGGGTCAAACAGAATTAAATGCATACTTATGCAAAACTGAATTGTTTGAAATGGAATTGTTTTTGTATGCTAAACTGAATTGCTTGAAATAGAAATTTTGGCATTCAACGATGTGTAAACAAAAACTATACTTATACTAATATGAATTGTTTAAAATAAAAATGTATGAATAAGCTGATTAGCTTGAAATAGAAATGTTTTTGACCATTAAACTACTTATGTTCAACTGAATTGTTTGAAATAGAACTGTTTATTTGTATGAAAATGGAATTGGCATTGAATAACCTAAAAAGGTTGATATGCCATAAAGCCCCAAAAAACAAATAAACAAACAAACTATATGAAATGCAAACGACTTCTTTCAGGATTTGAACTCGGGTCGTGTTTAATATTACTATAACTGTCACCAAAATTTATATTCAAATCTGAATTATTTTTAAAAAGAGATATTTACATAAAGATACTTAAACAATATTGAAATATGTAAGAGCCCTTCGAAACAAAGTAGGGCCTTATCTAGTGACATATGACTTTTGCAAAAAATATGTTTGTATCTTGCTTTAAGTCCATTGACAAAAACATGAAGAGCTGCAGAAGTTAAATGCGCTTTTAAAACTCAGAATGTTACAATAAAATAGGAATCTTTTGTTGGATTTATGGTTGAAGTATTACAAATCTTTAAAAAATGAAATTATTTTTTCATGCCTTGCAGCAGGCGATTTTTGATCAGATTTTCTAAAATGAGGGTTAGATTTTGGAATGGAAGTCTTGGAGTCTCTTTTTATTATATTAAAATCCAGTTGAATTAACTTTTTAGTTTTGTTACGATAAAATTCGGCAGGAAAATTGGGGAGATGAAAATTATAATAGGACGGGGTTGTTTTTCTATCGGGTATTCAGACAATTTGTCGGAGGACAAACAAATTTTGATGGTATTGTTAGGTACGTTTGCGACGCTATGAATTAATGGTTATACATATCCGGTCCCTAAGCTATCACTAACCCGAAGGCCATCTTCTCTTGAGGGCTTTGTTGATGACACAACTGTCGTTATTTTTGCAGAAACATGTGTACACTTATCATACATCTTACTCTCTCTCTCTCTCTATATATATATATATATATATGTATATATACTAACCCATCTGCACAAGCTGGAGGAGATACAAGGTCAGTTTTCGGAACGGAATTTAACTGGCAGCCATACTAAAGTTAAAGAGCCCAGTCCGCCTTGCTATTCATAGCTGGAGGGAAAATGATGAGATTAATACTTTTCGCATGGGTATTAGCGCTATGTAAAATGCAAACAGCTTTATTAGGGATTTGATGTCGGCTCACCGTTTCTATTTTCTACAACGATTATAAGCAAATGAGTGGATGTGTGTGTGTGTGTGGGGGGGTTTACACATTTTTCCCTATGTACTAATCATTTTTCGTATTTTACAAACCAGTTTGGAGTACATAGGAGTTGAAAGACGGTGTTCTGCTTGCATTACGAGTGGGAATTCATTGCCTAACATAAAATCTGTAATCATCACCTCAATTCTCTTGGTGGGGAATATGAATTTATTTCTGAAGCAATATTCTTCCTAGTACCTCCAGATATCATGGTAAAATCTTTATCTTTGGACTGCCAGTATTAATGAAGCTACAAAACAAAAAAGAAAAAAAAATACAAGAAAAGAAAAAGACAAAGAAAGTAATTCGACCGGTGGTTGAGTTAAAGTAGTTTTCTAGTGTCTTCTTGGCCCCAAATAATTTATTTCGATCGAGTTTTCTTTCTACAAAGTCAATCATTCTAACTGATGTAGTGAAAAAAAGTAAGAATGAAAGAAAGATTTTTTCAGATATAAGGCACTCATTTTTTTTCTCATTCTCTTCACCGTAATTGAGCCACGATTTTTTAGTTTCCAACTTTTTCTTGAAAAGGTCAAATTTTCTCTCGTTTTTTTTAAACATTCAGCTAATTTTTTATTCTCTTCATTTGACTGATTTTTCTTTTACCAAAGGTTGTCTTCCAAAATAATTATTTGGAAAAAAAAAAAAAAAAAAGAAAAGAAAAATAAGTGGCGTCATACTTACAAAATGATTATGGTCTAGTTTGGTTTCTTTGTTTAATGGCATATCAACCTTTCTGTGTTATTTAATGCCAAATGTATTCTTGTAGAACGACAGCAGTGGTATTACCTAACCCATAGCTGGAGGGATGAATTGGCTCATATGTTTCCAAAAGGTATTAGTCCAAAGGTATTAGTCCAAAAGTAAAGTAATAGCGCTACTATATTTCGTACTCGCTTACTACGATGTCACTGTTCGACACTTAAGTCACTAACCCTCAAGGACTAAAGATGAGCTGTACAAATACTCTCCTTTGCATGCTAATTTTTATTGTAATGAGACGCCCACAGAATGGTGTTACGTTTTCTAAAGGAGGAGAGTAGACAACCGGAAAGATGAAAAACTTGAAGAAGCAAATAAGAGAGAAAGAAAAGAAAGAATGAAAGAAAGAATGAAATTGCTTTTTCTTTAGACTTGGTGACTCTTATGGTATAACGGTTAGTGAATTAGGCTAACAAATCATTACTAGTATGTTCAGTCCCCATTTTGTGCTTATTTGTTTTGCTTTATAACACAGGATAGCTAAATTTATAGGATCCTTACTTGGCGCAACGGTTTGCAGTGAGACTTACTATTAGTTTTGAATTCAGACTCCCCGGGCGTGTTTTTCGACTTCAAAGTTGTCAGAGCGCAGTTTATCCTACTATTTAGCTATTTTGCCGAGAGAGGAACACATAGATTAATGACACAATGTACATGAACGGAAACTAAACGTTAAAAGAAAAACGAGAATGAGAGAACTGCATTAAAATACGAAAAGAAAATGTAACATATGAATAAAAGTAAATTTGATTAGAAGGCCTAGCCGTTGGGCTTGCTTGTTTTGTAGATCATTATCACTCAGGTGAGTACGATTCTAACTGTGTATTCTTTGTGTCATGCCATACTAAGTTTAACAAATACCAAAATTAGAAACGTATACTGGGAAGGATTGGATGTAATAGTGGAAAAAAAGACAAAATAAAATTCTACTGTGATAGAAAGCAATAAGCGAAATTGGAATGATAAAAATTGATTCATCGATTGATTTTTAACGGTATGTCGATCCATTTAGAGTTGTTTTATGCCTAGAGGCTAGAGAATTGCATTCATGGTATATTCATATTTACATTTTGTTTTGTATCTTTTCTTAAATGTGTTCTACTCACGGTCCTATCGAATACTTGCCTAGTCAAGTGGGGCTATGGAATACACCAATTGCACCTCTGCAGAGTTGTAAGACCCCCCATGAGTGTCCTGGATATGACATTAAACAATGCTCGAGAATTGGGGAATGGGAGTACCTCTTCATTGCCTTCGCTTCCAGGAGTGGTAACGCCTGAAAGGGTCCTATTTATGAGTTAAATAAAACTAAACTGCGTACTTATGCTAAACTGAATTGTTTGAAATAGAACGGTTTGACAAAACTGAATAGCTTGAAATAGAAATGTTTTTGACAATTAAACTGTGTACTTACATTTAAACCGATACTTATGCTAAACTCAATTGTTTGAAATGGAACTATTTTTTTACATTGAAGCTGTATTACGCTAAACTGAATTGTTTAATATAAAAAAAACTGTTTTGACATTTAACTGGGTATAAACAAAATCTATACTTATACTAAACTGAATTGTTTGAAGTAGAATTATTTGACTAAACTGAATAGCTCGAAATAGAAATGTTTTTGACAATTAAACTGTTTACTCATGCTAAACTGAATTGTTTGAAACAGAACTGATTATTCGTATAAAAATGGATTTGTCATTAAATAACCTACAAAGGTTGATATGCCATAAAAATCCAACCAACCTACCAACCAACCAACATTTCCTATCGAATACGGTCAATTGGTAGACTCATATATTTGACAAATATGGGGGACGTTTACAATTACTACCGCTCCAAACTAAAGTGGACCAAGTGGTAAGAGAGATGAAAGGATACACCACATTCTTCAGATCTCCAGAATTGGAGCCTCACCATCTGATGTAGTTCAGTGTCACACCCGGAATACCTTCTTTTTTTGAGGCTGTGCTTCTCTTCTGGGTATGCAGTCAGCGTATTCAGGGTTGATGAATGAAAATAGAAATATAATATCTCGTTGCGTGGCTAGTTTTATTTTCTAATGCCAATTACTCGAGTGAGTATGATTCTAACTGGGCGTTCCACGTTTGTAAGATGTTGTACTCAAGTAAGTTTAGCAAATATCAAAATAGAACAAGTATAGTGGTGAGTATTGGACGTAATGGTGGGAATAAAAGCAAGGAATAGTTTATCATTGCGGTAGAAAGCGATGAACGAAATCGGGATGTTTTTTTTTAAAAAAAGTACGAAAGTAGTGGGGAGAGGAGAGAATGTTCAACGATGAGTGAAGAGAGTAATGCAGACATGTTTGCAAGAGAAAACCGACTGCAAAATGTTTGTCTCATGCCGGTTGACACGTGGACGTCACATCGAATCTGTTGGCAAACATTTCTTCCCCAATTAACGCCGCCTAACCCAAGCTCTGGTGTTGGGTGGGATATACGTCTGAAACACTTATCTTCTGTCCAGAGGAATGTGAATTGGTGCATACAAATTTATATGTGCCTTCCTAAAGTGTCCACTTTAATTTTATCATTCACCTATTTTAATTTTAATTTTTTCTTTCAAATTTGTAAAAATCTCTAAAAATTTTCTTCAACCATTCCTGATGCTAGTCAGGCGTGGTAGGAATTGGAAAGAAAATCATATCTTGTCGGCGTCCTACGAAGCTGAATTACAAGATGCACCAACTGTCTTACATTATAACTTGAAAAAAAAATACTAAACTTCGAAGTGTACTTTTCGTTTTTGCTTATTAATTAACTAGTTACTTTCAGGTATCTATCTATCTATCTCTCTATGTCAGTCTATTCGTATCTCTCAGTCAACCTATCATGATTTATTCGTATATATATATATCTTGGTATATATATATATATATATATATATATATATATATAATACGAGGAAAAAGTCTAAGGCGTAGGAGAATCCAGTAAGTGTGCTCAATGTCAACGGCTATCAACTGTATAATTAATTTGGGATCAAAAATTCCTCAAAACTCATGGGCAGAGCAAAAATATTTTTATATAAAAATAAAAATAAAAAAATTCTTTGGTGTCATTATAAATTTATTTCAGCTTTATGATGACCCGCTTCAGATGGTGAACTACTGTTTAGTATTTGAATATAATTTGAGTAGGTTTATACTACTTCCGACGATAATATAAACATACTCCAAGGACATTCAGATACTAAACAGTAGTTCGCCATCATAGACCTGAAATAATTTTATAATGTTATCAAAGAATTGAATATATATAACAGTCAAGTGCGTTGTTTTATAATTTTGAAATATGAGTTATATGAATACACCCTCTATCACGAGCAGGATATGACTCAAGGTTTGTTTTTTAAGCAGTTTGAATTCAAATAATTTTTCCTAAGAAGGTTACCTTACCAAGACTAAAGAACACAGTCTTTCCTTCATTTTACCCATAGCTAAGGTGTATTTGGGGCGGAACAAATAAATTATACCTTTTCCAAGAGCATGAAGTGAAATGCAAACAACCTCGTTGAGGAGTTGAACTCGTGTTGCCGATTCGATTACCCACGACGATAAATGCTACGCTAAACGCGCCTTCAAATAGTATATATATATATATATAGGAGGCGTTGGTGATGTAACGGTTATTGTCGGAGGAAATGAAATCAGCGACTCACATTAAATCCTGGACGATGAATTTCATACAGCGCTAATACCCTTAGGAAAGCTATGAATCCACTTATTCTCCTTCCAGAAATGGGTAAATAGAGGACAGACAAGGCTCTTTAACATCACGGTAACTGGTCGTGGAGAAGTAAAACTCCAAACTTGTTAAACACCGCTTAAAATAGATGTTGTGTCCTATCCCGCTCGTGCGGAGGAATTGGTAATATATATATATATATATATATATATATATATATATATATATATATATATATATATAACCATTTAGTCTATTCTGAGCGTCAAAGTGCGTCTTCGAGCAATCGCTAGCTCTGTTAAGCTGGAAACAATTTGCTTGGTTTCCACCATTTTTATGTGCGAGGGATAGCCCAGAGTAGCATTTAACTGGATGTTCCGCTGGCGCTACGTTGTATAACGCCTCATAGTTTTTTTTTGCTGCTGTCACATTCCCTGACAACAAGCTGGGTGCTGATCAACACTAGCCGGGTCATTCAAATGAAGGTGAATGATGTTGAAAGACCAGGAACACCTAATGATCTTGGGAAGAACATCACTGACGATATAGACAGGAGTACTAATACCTTATAATTCCCTAGCTGACGTAGTATGCTTGTTGGCCGTGCGGTCTGATACTAAGTTTAACGTAAAGTTAGGCGGGTTTCGATCCTAGCTTCAAGCGTCCTACGTGTCTATCCACACTGAAGAGTTGTGATACAACGAAGCAGTCTGTCTGTGGATGACAATATATATATATATATATATATATATATATATATATATATATATACGACCAGTACACTGGATTTACCCGTTACGTAATAATTCAAGTTCAAATATGTTTCACTGCACATAACATCCCTTCTGTTTCTGCAGGTATAGGAAGTATTTTTTGTGGACAGTTTTTTATATCCAACATCCCTTCGTCTTTGGGCTTGGAATAAATTGTAATATCTATTCATCTCCATCATTTGTGAGCTTGTCTTCTGGCGGGACGTTACAAAATGAGTTTCAAACCAGCCTGCTTCCTACGATCCAAACTCGACGATAACAGCTTCCTAATTAGATGTTGTTCGTTGTCCACGTGGTCGCGGTAACTATAACTATTTTTAGCCTCGAGCATGCCTATGCGTATGGAAATTTTCGTTCAATTGACCATGTGTTGCAAAGGGAGAGGGGTAGTTAGATGGTGACTCTGTTTTCTATTGACTGACTGATGTTCATTTATATTGTATTTAACGACAGTTTCCATGGTCACAAGATCAATATCCTCAGCCACTAGTTTCTTTGAAAGAGTGATGTTAATTTCTCTAGCCAAAGAAAGATAATCGAGTATTTAGTATGTATCGAAGGTGAACAGAATTCCACAATTTTCAAAAGTGGTGAAATATATAAGTAAATAAATAAGATTATTATTTACTCTTTTAGAGTTTATCACATCAGCTTCAGCTGATGGTTTTTCACTGGAGTTTGAGTGACAGCAAGTCTCCTCAAGTTTCCAGGGCCCTTCTCGGTATTCTGGCCGTCTTCAGTAATGCTGTCGTTTGGATGGTCTCCACTCGTCCGCCAACGTCCAAATCCTCCAGCCCCTTTAATTATCCTTCAGTCACTGTGCCAAAAGCACCAATCACAATTGGTACAATCGACACTTTCATGTTCCATAGTTTCTTCAATTCCCTAGCAAGGTCGAGGTACTTATCCTTCTTTTCGCATTCTTTTAGTTTTATTCTGTGGTCAGCCGGGACTGTTGATTATTATAAAGTCTGGTCTTTTGGCCGAGATTAGGTGATCTATGTGTTTGTCAAAATCCCATAGGAGTTTAAGCGTGTCATTTTCCAGGACAGGTGCTGGGTTGTGCATTATTATTATTATTATTATTATTATTATTATTATTATTATTATTATTATTATTTTACACCTCAAGAGTTTTTCACATCAGTGTTAGCTGAAGGTCTTTCCCTGGAGTTTAAATGACAGCAAGTCTCCTCAAGTTTCCAGGATTCTTCTCAGTATTTTGGCCGATCTCAATAACGCATTAATTTGGATGATCTCTACTCGTCCTCTTATTTCCAAGTCTTCCAGTTCCTTTACCATTCTTTCGAGCACCAATTGCAGTTGGTATAATCGTCACTTTCATATACTGCAATCTTTTCAATTCCCTAGCAATGTCCAGGTCCTTATCTTTCTTTCGCTTTCTTTCAATTTTAATCTGTGGTCAGCCGTCACAGCAAAGTCCACAATTCTGCAAGTTCTCTCTTTTTTTGTTGATTATTATAAAGTCTGGTCATCTGGCCGAGATTAGGTGATCTGTTTGTACCTCAAAATCCCAGAGGAGTGTGTGTGTCTCATTTTCCTAGACAGATGCTGGGTTGTGCATATACCATTTGTTCGTATGGTCAAATTTCCCTTTCTTGTACAGTTCCCAAAGGATCATCTTGCTCACCCAGTCGTGTCTAATTTTATATTCTTTCTGTGCTGATTTTTTGCGTTCACTTATGTGATCGATCATTTCAGTTCCCTCAAATCTCAGAATGAAAATAAAAAAAACGAAAAGATGGACAAATACTTGGACGTTATTGGAGAGCTGAAACATGAAAGTGAAACCTACTGTCAGTTTAGAAAAAACAAAACAAAAAACAGAGACCTAGTTGGTTGGTTTGGTTGTTTTCTTCGTGGATTATCTAATGCCAAATCCATCCTTGTAGAAGAGCATCAGTGATATTATTTAATCTATAGCTTGGGGGGATAAGGGGATTTATTCCATATGGGAACTGAGGATCACGAGAAAAATCAAGACTACCCAGACTAGAGTACAGTTAAGATCAGCTTGAAATCTTTGGAGAGTCTTCTAGATCTGACGAGACTTGTTTTCGTTTAGAAAAATCCCGTTAAAAGTGGTGGGAAAAACTCGCATAGAATAGAAAAACGAACAAACAAATAAACAAAAAAATAAAACAAATAAAACAAATAATTCAATAAAAGAATTGTACTTACGTATTTCGTTCCAAGCTTATCTACAGAACACCTGAGTGTGGCTAACTGGCCCCGTCTATAGGTAACATTTGTTGGAGTAGGAAGAAACCTTGGTATTTGGGTCGACATGAGGCCTGGAAGAACGAGCCCAATGACTGAAAAAGAAAATTAAAAATTAAGAATGAAAATTATAGTTATTCTTAGTGACAGCTCTTACTCTTTCATTCTGTTTTTCTCTCTATCTTGCTTACACGTCCCCCATATATATATATATATATATATACGTACACGAGCGTCGTTCAATAAATAAAGGAATTTTTAAAAAAGCAAATATTTTTCATCAATATAAAACTCTGCATTATTTACAGCCAAAATTATTTTAATCACAGAAAAATATATCTTATGAAGCTATTGAAAATGACACAATAACAATCTATTGGTGTGAATTATTTATATTAAATATTACTACTTGATACCATATGACTGTTCAGTTTCGATTTCTTTTTTAATTGTATATAAACCTTCCTGGGCTATTCAATTCCAAGTCCATCATTGTAGAAGAATAGTAGAGGTACTATTTACCAACCCCTCCGCTCGGGCAGGATATGACACAAGGTCAATTTTTAAGCGGAGTATAACAGGTTTTGAATTCGGAGTTTTCCTTCTCTTAGACTAGTTGCCTCACCAAGGCTGAAGAACCTAGTCCGTCCTACTATTTACCCATAGCTGGAGGGAGAATAAGGGGGTTCATACCTTTCCCAAGGGTATTTGCCCGAAAGTGAACGTAATAGCGCGACTGGAGTACGAACTCGCGTACTACGATTCCGCAGTTCATCGCTTTAACCATTACACCACGAGGACACCCTAGTAGAGGTACTATTTAACTTATTGTTGCAGTGATAAGAGGTTTCAAAACTTTTCCAAGGCTATAAATTCGGAAAGTGAACATAATGGCGTTACTGGACTTCAAGCTCGCTTACTACAATGTCTTAGTTCAACACATTTGCCACTATGCTTTCTGTGAGCCTGAAGTGGTTAGTTAAAAGAATTCATAGAAAGGAAAATGAAAGGGCGGAAAGGGTCAAAATTAATTTTCTTTTGAAATGCCAGAGTATTTGCAGCATCATTGATAAGTACCTAAGTGAAAAGGATTAAAATTAATTTTCTTTTGAAATGCCAGTGTATTTGCAGAATCATTGATAAGTACCTAAGTGCTTAAAGGTATGTTAAATGTCAAAAACTTTTTGATCTGCTGATTATTTTGGCGGAAGTCAAAATATGAGAAGTGTTAAAATTTTATTATCAATTGTTTTTGGAATTGATTTCGGAAAAAGTTAAAATTGTGACCTTATTATTTCAGCGGAGAGGTCAAAAAGGGTAGATAAGACAATTTGATAAACCAGGTACAAAGTGAAAATTAAAAATAACCTAAGAAACGATTTTTTTCGAGCTTTAGAAATTTTTTTCTAAGCAGGAGACTTTTTTTTTCGTGATAAAGATATCACGTGATAACAAATACCACCCCTAAAGAGGGTTGGGTTTAGGTGAAATATAGAATAAGCTGGAGTTTTTGTAAGAGAGTAGAACAAATCTCCGATCCCGAATTCGGAAATAATTATTTTGTCATTTGCTCGAATCGTTAAGTTTCGTGCCGACCTCACTCCACTCTGACTGGGAACTAAATTACTTATAAGCTGCGTATTTTTGCTGATCTAGGGTTCACTTTTCGTCTGGAGTCCATGTCACTTGGAAAGACCTCATAAAATCATGACCTAGTTACAGCCTTGGAATATCCCTGTGTCACACGACTAAGACAAGAATGGAACGTTTTAGACTGCTGTATATACCAAACAATACAAATAACAAATTTGATACGTGTATAACTCGTGTGGACTTTGTTTCTTTTAATTTAAGAGTCATTCTTGATATGATCAACTGACGTCTTTTTGTTTAGCACTTTAGTGACTTCAACGAGCGACCTACTCGTCACCTTCTGGGATCAGAAACAAAGTGGTGAGGAGGCAAGTGACCCTGAAAGACACAGGCGTCGTCAACCAAAGCGGCACCGTACCTAAAGACACAACATCAGAGAATTACCGTAGACAAGTCAAAGGAGTGATGGTACAGTTGGATGGTGATGACTGCGGTCTTAAGAATCGAGGGTCGTTGGTATGGAGCAGGGTTATAATATAACTGTGTGCAAACAAATGATTATCCAAACAAATGATTATCCAAGACAAAATGATGAGATTAAGTATGATTGCAATGTAACTTTGAAAATAAAAATAGCAATTGTTATTAAATATTTACAAAAGAATCGATGCCGTAAAGTCTAATTATTGTAAAATTACTCTGTTCAATTCTAGGGGGCTTTCTTGTCCAGGCTGCAAAAGGGTTAGTGTTTGGTTGATTGCTCAGGAAGGTGGATCAGCATAAACAATTTTTGCTCCCGTCCTTTCGGCAATCATGTTTCTTGTGGAGTACTTTACCTTGTGGAATACTTTATTTACCCTGTATCACCTTTTAAAATCATGGAGAGCCCAATAAATTGCTGTCAGAGATGAATATAATTTTGATATCAAATAACTTATGAGGGTTCAAAATGGTATTCAATAAACCAAATCAAAGGTAAAGTCTGCGTTGCATAGTGGTTAAAGTGCATGACTACGGCATCCAAGTGAGAGTTTAAACTCCAACCACGCTATTACATTCCCTTTCTTGCTTATACCCTTATCCTCCCCTATGGTTTAAATAGAACCACTATTGTTCTTCTACAAAGATGGCTTTGACATTAAATAAGACATAAAGATTATTATACCTTTAAACAAAAAACAAAAAACAAAGCAAATCGCTCATTTTGTATGAACAAGAACTTTTATGTCAGATTCTTAGAGATACGTGCAGATGATTCTGATCAGGACACAAAAGCAATTGATATTTAAAGTGCAACAATCCTTATACGTAGTCTGAGATTATGACTTGTATATATTCTAATAAAATTAAGACCTGATGGAAAAGCAAATTGGTTTGCACGTTTATATGACACTCAAAGGCAACAGCCTTATTTTATGTTGAGTTACAAATTCACAAATATCATACAACAATGAGCTCATAAAACATTTGCGAGATTATGGCTTGCATGCCTTATAATATAATTATACACAAGTCTCAGAAATATGCCGGTAATTAATGTAAATGCGTGTACAAGACAAATAAACGTGCGTAGATGTGTACATTATTAATGCTATTCCGAGAACGAATTCACTGCTGAGAAAACACTTCGGATAACGTAATAAGTTCTTTGACAAACTGCCTTCTTGAAGCTGGGATGTTGAATTTCTATTTTGACGACTATAACATCCAGCGCGATATCTAATCAAACTAGAACAGCTTTTAAAGATTTAATAGCGGTACATTTGTAATATTCCTCTCATGAGAATATTGAAAGATAAAAAATCAATCAAAAGAGCAAAAAAAAGACATTCTTCTTTTAGAAATATAGTGTTTCAAAAAGGAGTGTGGTATAATGTTAGTTGATGGTTGTTTGTTGTTTTAGTGCATATCAAACCTTGTGGGTTATTTCATACAAAGTACTGTATATATATATATATATATATATATATATATATATATATATATATATATATATATATACATATATATATATATATATATATATATATAATATTTTTAAGCGAATAGTTTGTTTGTGACTTAATTTCTAAACGATTTGTTAGAGCTCATTTATGGCATGCAGTTAAATAGTTTCAAGTATTCCAATCAATTAGTGATAATTCAATTAAATTTGAATCATTTTCTTGTATCCAATGAAATGTTTTCAATTACTGCTATTTAATCACAGTAATGATATTAATCATGTATTCGTATCTAATACGAACAATTTGCACGCAGCTGTATGGTTCCAAATAAATTATAATAATCCTTAGGAAATGATCTAACAAAACTATTCAACACATTGGGGACCCTAACTGGTATAGTATAATGGCCAATATACATTATAACAGAGTTCGTCTATCAGTGGGTGCCCCACAATACCAGTCTAAGCATAGTAAATGATGACAGTATTTCATTTAAAAATCCGTTGGTTAGATTAAGTTTCATAGAGCCTACTGATGATAGAGAAAGTATCAACCATCAATTAATTGTGACCGACATTAAACTGTATTTTGGACCCCAAATGGGCTCCAGTGTCAAGACATGGACATTGGACTGTAATATTGAGGTTGGTGAGAAGAGTAAACGTTGGCCACCTTAGTCGAGGGTGAGCCGAAGGCTCCCTTTTCAATAGCTACAACACCGAGGTGTAGGGGGGGCGCTACTCCAGTCCCTTGATTTCTCCACTTTACACTTGATCCTTACCTTATAATGCTGAGTGTTAAGCAAGGTGGCATCAAGAACCAGTTTTTAAGTCATTGGTATGACTCGACCTGGGATTGAACACAGATCTCCCAGACCATTGGCGAACACTCTACTCATTAGACCTAGTCAAAAGTTAGTAATAAACTGTAGTCCATTTGGTTTGCTCCAGTGTCAAGACATGGACATAGGACTGTAATATTGAGATTGGTGAGAAAAGTAAAAGTTGGCCACCTTAGTCGGGGGTGACCTGAAGGCTCCCATTTCAATAGCTACTACACCGAGGTGTAAGGGGGCGCGACTCCAGTCCCTTGATTTCTCCACTTTACACTTGATCCTTACATTATAATGCTGAGTGTTAAGCAAGGTGTCATCAAGGACCAGTTTTTAAGTCTTTGGTATGACTCGATCTGGGATTGAAACCCTGTCTCCCGAACCATTGGCGAACACTCCACTCTGGCTAATGGTGAGAAGAAGGGTGACAAAAATAATGAAAAGAGTAAAAGATTACAGTTACAGAAAGAGATTACATAAATTAGGATTAACTACTTTACTTGAAAGAAGATTGAGAGGTTATCTAATTGAAACTTTCAAAATAATTAATAGAATTTCTTATTATGGTAGATATTTTCTCAATATTTTTCCAAGAAATGGAAATTTATTGTCCCGACAGATATCAAAAACTAAGTCTACTGACCAGTTGTAGAACTGTTTGTGTTTTATTTCACGCTTATTGCTTTGGGAAAAGTATAAACCTATATGTTCTTCCTTCTTGATCGAAGTGTATATTGTTGGAAAGACTTTATGTTTATTTTGGTAACCAGTCAAGGAGAAGGAAAACTCTGAATTCAAACCACTTGTAGTACGCTTTAATATTGTAAACAAAATGACACGAACGACATAGCGGCTGTTATATCCATTATCAGTATTCAAATACCAGAATTACTGGATATATTATATAGATTGATCCAAAAATGTATTTCCTCTTTTGATTAGTGCAATTTTGGGAAATGCAGCATTAGCAAAATAACTTATCATACTTGGATAAAAATAAATAAACAACTTTCTGTCTATTTTATCGAGACAGACATAAAGCAATCATCAACCCAATAATACATGGACAAACGGGCAAAAAAAGGTCCTCAGCAAAAACAAAATAAGCTCAAAAGAAAGATGAATAACTTATCTGATTATCTCCCTTTGTAAATCTTATTTTCTAAAGCAATTTCATTATGACAGACTTCTGAAGTTTTTATAAGAGTTTCACTAATATATATATATATATATATATATATATATATATATATATATATATATTCGGAGAAGATTGTACTTCTATTTTTTCCCTTAATGCTAGTTTAGTTAAGTGGGTTGCGCCCAAATCAATCAAGATTGCACAGCAAATGCACTTATACTAAACGCATTCTCATGTATTTCTTGATTGCTACCTATAAAAAACTTATTTAGATGTCTGAATTGTATAAGAAAACACAGTCTCGTTTTCTTATGTAAAGAAGGGATAAATATAAACCATACTAAGTATAAAGCGAACATTCCCTTCTGCCCCAAAAGAATATAGTTCAGTGAAAAAAAAAAAATGACTCCCAAATACTCAAATCGAGACAAAAGTGTACAGGTATATATTAGCGAGAAAGATGTAGGATCTGCAACTCATATACGTGAAATATAAGTTGTATAATTTAGTGGCGAATCCTAAAAAATATTCTGGGGTATGCAAATAATGCTGACAGCATCTTGCAAACGTAATTAGATTGATACATTGATTTTAACGGCATATAAACTTGTCTTGGGTTATTTTATGGCTAGAGGTAAGAGAATTGCTTACATAGTATGTTTATATTAATATTTTTATAGAGTTGTTTCTTAAAAGATTCTTTTTGCACACAGTTATATGATATCAAGTTTTCTTAACTAATACAAATAATTTGCGCACATTTCTATCGTTTCAATTATTCATATATAATACTAATAATTTTATGGATTCAAGTAATTATTTCTATAGAATAAAAGTCATTTGCTTGAACGCATTTATATGGTTTCAAGTAACAGTCTTACCATATTTACCCCACCCCACCCCCTCATCACCCCGTGGTATAGTTGTTAGCGTGCTGGACTGCACCATTGTAATCAAGCGAGTTCGAATTCCACTTTCGGACTAATACCTTTGGGAAACGTAAGGGTTAAATAATACGGTTAATTTTCTTCTATAAAGAGGGCTTTGGCATTAAATAACCCAAGAAGGTTGATATGCCATTAAACGAAGAAACCAAAACCAAAACTGAAAATAACCTCAAGATTTGTTTACCTGTAGAAATCCTGTGAAATTTAGAAAAATGAAACATTCCAGGTTGTTTTGGAGAAGGAAATTTACACATTTTGTTGGATGAATAAATAAAAATTTTTCAAATAAATTACAGACAATTTAGATAGCGAATTGAGTTCACATGGGTTAACATAAAATGAACTAATGAAACAAAAAAAAATTACATTGAATAATTTTCATCGAACGTTCACCACTTTTCGTAGATTTACAGTCGAAAGTAAATATTGCCTTTAAAATATTCAAGTTTTATGTTAATTCTTGAAAATGCGTATATTTCTTTTATTCATAGTTTGCGCTTTAATCTTTCTTCAACTACAAAGTCGCAGTCCAGCACTTTAGCCATTACGCAACAGGAACTTACTTATTATCCTTTTAGTAAAAACAAGATAATACCCGAAATTAAAAAAAAAATTAACAAGATTTTTTAAATAAGGTGTCGAAATGTTTTAAAATTTTGCGTTCATATACTAAAACTGTTTTTTTTTTTTTTTTGCAGGGGTGGATATTTCATCCGTACTAATATTGAATGCTATGTAATTATTTAAAATCCCCATTGTTGAATTGTGGTTCGTACCACGTGACTTCCGATATCGCGGAGGTATAAAAGACGTCGTGTTTGTTAAGCACGAGGGTTTTGCAAGATCACGGTTAGTAGTAAGACCAACTTCGGATGTTACCCCCACGGTTCGAGGCTTATAATATTTGTTGGACTGTACCACTTGAGTTAATAAATAATTACTCTTTTCACTGTGTATCTCTTCCTTACCACGATACAACAACCATCTTAAAGAGTCGCGGATTGACCAAATAAATAAGGCTTAATTAAATGTGAATGATATATTAGTGAGACTGCTAGCTCGTTAATTTTTTTTGTAAGTTTGGAACTAAGAAAAAAATTGATTTTCTTTCTTCTGAAGTTTGGAAATTTGAATTTGGTATGATCAATTATTTCTTTTAGCGACAGGAGCTCACAATAAGCGCTTTTGTTTTTGCATGAGAAACCAAAACAGAAAAATATGTATTTGAAATTTTCTCATGAGAAAACTACAATAGATTAATAAGTACATATGTAACATAGCCATAATACGACTATACAAATATACGGATGTGTAAAATGTTCACATGCATAGGAATCCCGAAATACGCGAAACACTGACGACTTTCTTTAGTTCAGGTACGAAATGTTTATTGATTTCTTGAGTTTTGTCTTTCGATACGAGGAGAGAGAGACACAATTTTTACTATGCTTACCGTTCCATCTGACCCAACAAACGTGCGGCGCATCCCGTAGGCCCCAACTGGACTGGCCTCGCCCAGGGTCAAAAAATCAACTAGCCTCGCCCAGAGACAAATCTCAACACTGCTTTTTTAAGAAATCACCAAAATTTCCAGCCCCTCGCTTCCGGGCATGACGTCATTCACACCCCAGTCACATTTCCTGTCTAGGGTTTTTATTATGACATTTGTGATTGTCACATCCTCCGCGCGCGAGCGTGAGCTGCACTCAATGTTTGCACCTTCACGTGCACTAAGCTGAATAGTTCTAAGCGTAACCAAACCGAATGATAAGATATAACCAACGAAAAATGATAATATAAAAAAAAAATTCTTTAGCAATTATATAACATATATATCAAATTATGGACTCCTACACATGGGCACATTAACGTTATCCAACCGGCAAGGTCTTTCATATATATTGTCTGTGGATACATCTAGTGGACTTACCAGGAGCGATGGATGATTGGATAGTTAGCGAGAGATAGTCTGGAAACTCCATGCTATCAGTACGACTTGATGATGATGATGATGATGATGATGATGTTTTTAAATCCTCTCGAGAACAAAACTTTTCTGAAGTATTTGAATAAAACGGCTTTATATCTCCTCACACACTTGCGCACGCCGACCACTCTTTCTCAGGGCCTTGGAGTATGTTGTGTATATCTTTTGTAAAAGGGGCATGACCCCCTCCCCCGGAAATGGGTGTCCTGTGCATGACACTAAACAGCATCTGATGATGCGGTTCCAACTCAGGAGTACCTCTTCATTTCTATGACACCCAGTTCCACTCGAACCCGGAGTCGTGTTACATGTTAGTGACCCATTTATGGGTCATTAAAATATGTTTTCTAACTTTATTAGATAAAAATACAAGATACTATTTAATCAACCGAGAAATACATCAACCCCTGACTAGCAAAGGCATCGACAGGTATCAATTGCCTATCAGTCATATGGAAGTCAGACCTGACCGATAAAATAAAACGCAGTTTTTTCCAAGCAACATTGGTATCAAAACTGCTTTATGGATGCACCACATGGACGCTAAGAGTATAGAGAAAAAGCTTGACAGTAATTACGCAAGAATGTTGCGAGCTGTACTGAACAAGTCCGGAAGGCAACACCCGACAAAGCAACAGCTGTACGGCCACCTACCACCAATCAAGAAAAACTATCCAAGTTAGACGAACCAGACATGCAGGACCCTGCTGGAGAAGTAAGAACTAACTCATAAGTGATTTACTCCTGTGGGCCCCCTCACATGCACAAGCAAAAGTTGGACGACCAACGAGAACCTATCTACAAAAGCTCTCTGCCTATACAGGATGTATCGAGATGGGTGGTAAGAGAGGGTCAGGGAAATCCGTGCTAGCAGCGTGACATGATGATGATGATTTACTTGAAATCACATATCTTTCTAACTAGTTGTGAACAAATGGTTATTATTGAATAGCAAGAATGAAGCCATATATCTGTGCGCAAATTATTTTTATTCGATAGAAATTCTTGATTTAATAATGGCGAGCAGACAAAATGATATGCGATGGAACATTGAAAATATAGATATGATTGTAATCAAACATTTAAAAATTAAACAAATTTTGACATTAAAGGTTTGCCCAGTCGGCTGGGGCTGTAGAATACACCGACAGCACCTCTGAAGAGGGGTAAGACCCCGCCAGTGAGTGTCCTGGATATGGCAGTAAACAATCTGATGGGCTTTGGGGATTCCAGTGATGCTTGGGCTTTGGGAAATGCAGAGCACTGCTTCATTGCCATAAAGTGGCCCGGCGTGGTAGCATCTAATAGGGCCCTATCTATGGGTTAAGTAGAACCGTATACTTATGCGAAACTCAAAATTGAATAGCTTGAACTAGAAATGTTTTTGACAATTAAACCGTACTTACATTTAAACTGCATGTTTATGTTAAACTGAATTATTTGAAATGGAACTGTTTTTTGACATTGAAACTGTACTTACACTAAACCGGTTTGTTTAATATAGAACTGTTTCGACATTTAACTGTGTGCAAACAAAATCTGTATTTACACTAAACTGAATTAGCCATAAAACCCAAACAACCAACCGACATTAAAGGAGTTGATATACCAATGCACAAATAAACCTAAACTCAAATAGACATGAAAAAATAACGCAACATTCGACGAACTGTACATTATATACATTGAAGTATGGTTTAAATTTTAAGATCTGATTTTTAGATAAAAAAAATTGGCCTCAACTTATGCACGAGTTACAATTTTACAACGTTGTTAATCTTAGCTTTAAATAAAAACTCCATGTATAATAATTTCAAATGTCGGTTAATATGCGAAATCTGCCCTGTTTACGGGACTTAGAATACGTTGACTGAATCCCTTGTCGATGCGTAAGATCTTTCAAAAGAGGGGTGTAGTGAGCATGCCACTAAACAACATCTAATGGTGATGCTCCAGTTCAGAAGATTTGAGTAAGTGTTGAGTTAGACCTCTATTAATATTACTTTCCTGTCCACTCTCTGCCGGAATGGTATAACGTATTAGAAATCTTTAAAAATCATACGTATTCGATAAGCGCATGCGCAAAAAGAAAAGAAAAAAAGAAAAAAGTAACTTAAACAACTACACATAAAATGTTAATATGAACAAAGAAGGAATGCGATTCCTAAACTACTCGGCATAAGAAAACCGAGAAGAGCTGTCATCTCGTTAAAATCAATTAATCATTAATCAATCAAGCGATCAATTAAAATAATGACTTGGATGGTTTTCTTTTTTCTTTTTAATATTATTATCATTATATTGGCCATACGATATTTTTATATTGGGCATTATTTTATTTGCTACTGTTAGCTCTATTGTTGTAGTTTTAAAACTAACTTGAAAGTATTTAATTTTTAAACAAGGATAAATGTATTCATTTTGACGTCATCACACACACACACACACACACACACACACACACACACACACACACACACACACACACACACACACACACACACACATATAAATATATTTTAAAATTAGTAGGTCCACGATGAGATCTGTATTTTTATTCAGAATTTATTCATTTATTTTATCTTACATGTATGTTTCCAGCTTGTTGCTTTCGTCAGAGAACATATATGGCACAAGGCCTTGTTAATGGGGTACTCAATGAAACTTGACGAGTGAGTTCAAGTCTCATTGAGTTCGCCATTGACAAGGTCTTGTGCCATATATTTTCTCTGACGAAAGCAATAAGCTGGAAACATACAAGTATATAAAAACAAAATAAATAAATACATAAATTCAAAAAGATACAAATCTCTTCGTGGACCTACTCATTTAAAACTATTTTTATTCTCTCTTTGGACCTAGAACAAAAATTCATATATATATTTAAGTAAAGTTGATAACCGTAGTCGAGAGCGACCCGAAGGCTCACTTTTCAATAGCCACTACACCGAGGTCTAAGGGAGGGGCTACTTCTTCCCCCGGTTTTCTCCACTTTACCCTTGATAAGTACCTTATAATGCTGAGTGTTAAGCAAGGAAGTATCAAGTACCATTTTTTAAGTCTTTGGTATGACTCGACCTGGGATTGAACCCTGGTCTCCCAGGACATTAGCAAACACTCTACCCACTATTCAATGCTTGACTCATATACTAGTATAAGTAGTAAATAAAATGCACCATATTACCAAAACTGATTCCAAGTCCTCACTAAACGGTACATTAAAACGAAAACTTCGGAAATTCCACAGTATGCTGATGTCTACTAGATGTTACGACTCCGGTGATTGACATTATTTCTTGAAATAAATTTATTTCAACAGGAAAAGGATGTTATTTTAAAGTCATCGACAAAATTATTGGTTGTTCTTTTATGTTCTTATCAGATCTGCGGTAACGTAAACTGTAGATTTTTTAAAGATCTTATTTCTCTATAAAAAGAAAAAAAAAAACTCCATCAACTTCAACATCTTATCCTTAGTTAATAGTCGGTGTATCCCTTTAACGATATTTTTATCAGGTAGTCTAATCAAACCATTATAATAACAGAGGGCTATTTTGTGGCAGCAAAATCTGCAGTATCAAGATATGGTTAAATGACTACTTTTATTCATGCAGAATTTTCATGTGAATTCAATAAAGATCGCTTGATGTTAACGATATACCCACTCATATGGGGTTATTTTATACCAAGATCTTAATCAATAGCGTTTATTGTCCGTCCATATTTGTATTTTTTGTGTCGTTGTTTTTTTTTTTTGTTCACAGCTATATGATATCAAGTATTCCTATCTAATACACGTAATTTGCAATACAATTTCAGATATTTCAATCTAATACAAATAATTGTATGGTTTCAAGTACTATTTCTGTTACGTCCTCAGAAAGGGCATGAAATAATAAGACAAACACGTGTTTAGAGAGAAGAATAAGGTTTATTACAGTAAAACAAGTAATACAATGTCACCAGTGTAGCTATTTGCTACCAACGGTATTTGTTGCCCCACCAAACGGGCGAGTACGGCACAAAGCCTTTTTTAAGGTGGGTCCGGGCGCAGGACCCACCTTAAAAAAGGTGGGCATTTTGGGGAATGTGGGCATTTTTGGGAAAGGTGGGCATTTTGGGGAAGGTGGGCATTTTGGGGAATGCTGGGTCCGTATGGGCCCAGCATTCCCCAAAATGCCCACGGCCGCGTCGACATTACCCTAAAAAGTGGCGCCTCAAGCGCCAGGCGTTAAACCTAGCCTCTCTGTGGAGGGTTACAGCTTGTGGGGACGGCTCCCTTAGTTTTGATGATTGTCAGTCTTGGCCGCGTGACGCGAATGCTAGGTCTCCCCGGCATACGCGCCAAGCAGCCTCAACTGACTACCGTATCCAGAGAGGTGATTCACCCGATCCGATCCGTGTCGTTGATACCACGCCCGGCTGAAGTTTGCCCCATCTACTGGATTGATACAATTCGACAAAATCGCAACAGCTATTTGCTACCAATGATATTTGTCGCAAGCCCCACCAAACGGGTGAGTGTGGCACAAGGCCTTTTTTAAGGTGGGTTTGGATGCAGGGCCGTAGCTCAGACACGCCGGGCATTTCCAAAAGTGCCTCAAGCTCCGTTGGTACCTCAGGCGTCAGGGGATAAACCGAGCCCCTCCGAGGAGGGTTAGAGCCTGGGGGACGGCTCTCTGCATCTCGAGGAATAAGTCTGTCTCAGCCGTGCGACGGAAATGCTAGGCCTCCCTGGTACCCGCGCCAGACAGACTCGACTGCAACAGTAACCAGAGAAACAAGAAATCAGATTCGTGCCGCTGATACCACGACTGACCGACGTGTAGCCCATCTACTGGATTGGTACAATTGGACAAAACCGCCAAAGCTATTTGCTACGAACTGTATTTATCCTACGCCCCACCAGCTATTTGCTACGAACTGTATTTATCCTACGCCCCACCAGCTATTTGCTACGAACTGTATTTATCCTACGCCCCACCAGCTATTTGCTACGAACACGCTGAGTGGATTTCAGTCAAATGTTATATCTTTACTGGAAGAGTCCAGTGTGTATCGGAAATAGGGATGATACCACAACAACTTAAATTCACTTGTTGACATTGGTTTGTGTATAGTCATATGGTTTCAAGTAACTAATAATAATAATCCTTAGCAAACATTTATAATATCAAGTTACTATTCTAAATACAAACCATTTACAGTTATATGTCATTAGATATTCCTATTGAACACAAATGATTTTTAAGCAAATATATTTGGCCAATAGATGGGACACTAACAGGTTCTACCACTCGAGCAGACCAGCGGATAATGTCAATGAAGAGGTACTCCGTTCTTCCAAGATCTGCAGAACTGGCGCCTCATCATCAGATGCAATTACGTGTTCTACCAAAGACACTCTTTTGTTTGGAAAGAGAGGGTTTTAACCTTTTGCAGAGGATACTGTTAGTTTGATGGCTAATCATCGTGTTGGGAGGGAAACTCACAAAACCCGTTTAAAGCGCTAGGACCTCCTTTGCTTTATTCTCTCAGTTCGCTGTGAACGTAGGTGAAAATGGCTAACGGACACAAAATTTATGCTAATCTTCGTTGGTATTGTTGGAATTGACTCTTGTATTTTTATTCTTTTCTTGTTCACCGTTCAAGTGAACGTTTGCCTCTACGTACTCCAGCCACTAAAGAAAGGAGAAAAGCCAGAATCATGAAATCTCTCGTCTTATATTAGGATTCTGAGAACACTCACCCCTACTTACAGCTCTGATGGGTGACATTTTCCAGATAGCCGCCGTCACTCTTCAAATGGCTGAATTCGGGTGACCTCAACAAGACTCGGTCCGGAGGTGCTAGATCAAGCATATCTTGTTACATCTCACCCACTGGACGAGATGTTGAACTTTGTCAATTCGTCTTTCTTTTGGCAGATGGATTTTCGGATATCTTATCTATTAGTGCCTGGCTGAAATTTCCTTACTATTCTGCAGTTATAAAATAATTATGATAAATAATTATCTAGATATTTGCTAAATATTCATTGAAAACTTCTTTTGACAAAAATAGAATTGTTGATACGATGAAAGTAGTCGAGAGTATTTATTTTGAAAAGAAAATCGATTGAGTTATGCCTAGTGTCATCGAATCTATCCGAGAGAAAAGCTAAAAGGATTTTTCGAAAGTTAAAAATTCCCGCCTTGCGGGCATACCCTGGTTTGACCTGTCCATAAATGTGTAAAACAGCAAATACGGCAAATCCGGTGTTCCTGCCTAAATATTGACAGAAGCCGTTTTGGCTGATAACCCTCGAGTATGCATACACAAAAGGTCATTACTATTTCATACTTCCATACAGAAATATACGCTGGTATTTGCACATTTAAGTCACAGGTGGCGAAATGGTTATTAGTCTGAAAAATGGAGTCGGTAAGTTGGGTTTAGATTCCGGGCGAAACTGTTCGCGTCTCGCTACTCTGTTATGGATCTATTTCAGTCTCCACGTATGAGCAAATAGCAGGACTGTACGAATAATTAAAAAAAAAAGATTTATTCAACCTATTGCTGGGACACTAACAAATACTGTCACTCCCAGTTCAGAGTGGGCCTGGGAGTAGTGGGAATGAAAGTGTACTTCATGTTCCCTAAATCTCATAAATTAAATCCACAGCATCAGTGTCATAGCCAGGGTACCTTTTTTTTTAATTGAGGGTCTTACCACACTATTGGGGATGTAGTTAGTGTATTCTTTCTCCTGCCGTAGTATTAATAGGGCAACCTATCAAAGAAAAGGAAAATAAAACTGAATTCATACCTCCTGTCAACATGTTATTGGCCAGCGATGACATCTCGTACCTTTCAAACCTTGGGGAATGCAGAAGATATTCACATTTTGAATTCGGCATGTATTAAAGCACAATAAATATTTTGGTGACATCCCCAGTTAACAAGGTCAAGTACAGATAATCCATTGTTTTTATTTCGATAGAAACAATCTTACGTCTTGATCTGTTGGTATGTATTTTGCGAACAGACGAAGACATGAGGTTGCTTCTTCAAAAAAAGAAACAAGAACAAAAATGATGGAAATTAATCCTCATCATCAAGTTGCGCTGACAGCATGGATTTCCCTGATTCTTTCCCTCCACTCGTCCCTATTATTCTTCGCTCACGGCAGGTCTTCCAAACTACGTCCTGTGTCCGCATAGAGCTGATGTAAATAAGTTCTTGCTAGTAGGCCAACTCTGACGCGTCTGTGTGTAAGGGTTCATCGAAGAGCGTCACTTATGAGTTTCCCCTTGCTTCTCCAGCAGTGTCTCGCATATTCTATTTGTCTTACTTGGAATGTTTTAAGATGGGAGGTAAGTGGCCGTGCATCAGCTTTTTTGTGGGTTGTTGCTTCCAGGATTTGTTCAGAACAGCTCGTAACATTCTAGTGTAGATCCAATCAAAGATTTTCTCTGCGTTTCGTTAGCGTCTATGTGGTGTATCCACGGAGAAGTATAAACACAGCCATATCTAGGAAGAAATTCCGTTTTATTTTATCGGATAGATCAGAATTCCATATGATCGATAACCTATCGATTGTAGTCCACGCCTTCGCTCGGCGTATATTAAAATCACTTTCAGTTGATGAGACACTGCTGTCGAAGTATGTGAACTTGTCTACTAATTTTAGAGACCTGTCGCTTAGATTGGAGATGACTCCTTCTCATTTAAAACACATGTAAAACGAGTATTTTAGAAATCAGATGGCCCATTAAAAACAAAAAAAAAAAAAAAACTTTTGAGAAACAACTGCACAAAAATGTAAATACAAACGTACAATGAACACGATTCCCAAACCACCAGGATTAAAATAACCCAAGACGAGTTGACATGTCGTTAATTCAAAGTTGGGTGTTGGTGATTTTCTTCTTCTTCTTCTTCTTCTTCTTCTTCTTCTTCTTCTTCTTCTTCTTTATTACTAATTGTATTATTATCATTATATTGGCTCAACGATATTTTTGTGTTGAACAATATTTTATTTGCTACTGTTATCACTGCTGTTTTAGTTTTTCAAAGTTTTTTAAGCTTTTGATTTAGAAATATAAATTGAGTAGACTTAAATTCAGATACTTGACGAGGCTGTCTGCATTTTACTCTGCCTTACTGCCCTTGGGAATGGCACGTATTCATCTCTTCTCCCTCATTGTCGGACAGATTGGGCTCTTTAGCTTTGTTACAGCAAACTGTCCAAGAGAAAGAAAACCCCGCTTTAATATTTCACCAGTGTCGCATCCTGTATATGGGGGTGTTAAATAAGAGATTAATCGAATAAATTATTTAACTTGAAATGCAGATTATTTTGAAAAGATTTGAACCGCTGTACTCAGAGAAACCATTATAGTCAGCTGAGATCAGCTGAGTTTGATTAATAAGTAGTAACCCTAAGCTCAGTTGAAAGCTCGATTTTCATTGGTCGAGATAAGATCAGGTGACTACAAATTCTAAAAGTTAGGAATTAGATTTTAACTTTGAATTAGTTATCCCAGATCCGCTAAATAGTACTGTCCTAATTTCTATCTATAGTCCAATGACTAATTCATGATTCGTACGCCTGGTAAAGAAAAAAAGTATAAACTTGAATGAAGAATCCTTACTCAAAAGAAAAGAAGACTACATTATTATTCTTTGTGAAGATGAAACAGAGTAAAGCAGCAAAAAGATGGAACAATGAGAATCAACCCTCCGTACGAAGAAGATGAGCTAACAGCGGAGGGATTGGGTAAATACATGTTTAAAGTTTATCCTTTAAAGTAAACTTAAGATTAGAAGCAACTGATCAGCGAGCGAAAATGATTGATGATAGGTTTTCTTTTATATCATATCAATTATGGTTGCTTATTCAATGCCAAATCCCCTTTATATATATATATATATATATATATATATATATATATATATATATATATATATGATTTTAAACACCTTTTGTTGATAACATCTTTAAACTAATGAGAGCTCATTTTTTGCACACAGTTTAATGGTTTCAAGTATTGCAATCTTATCTGAATAATTCTATCTGCTATTAATCATTTATGTGCATATATATGGTTTCCAGTACTGCTACATAACAGTAAAAATTTAACACCAATCATTTGTTTGCACATATTTAAATAGATAAAAATGATATGTAAGAGTTTAGTTTATTATTTCATTTTTTAATGAGTTAGAACTAATTTGTTTGCACCCGAGTATTGTTATTGTCTCTACACAGTTAAATGGTTTCAATCATTGCTAACACTTATAATCTTATTCATTATAATGGAGGTGCTCGTAGTGTAATGATTATCGTCGTAGGAAATGGACACGGCGACACAAGTTCAAATCCTGGACGAGACTGATTGCATTTCACATAGCACTAATACCCTCGGGAAAGGTATGAATCCAATTATTTACCCTCCAGCTATTGGTAAATAGTAGGGCAAACTAAGTTCTTCAGCCTTGGTGAGGCAACTAGTCTAGGAGAAGGAAAACTCTGAATTCAAACCTGTTAAACTCCGCTTAAAAAAATTGACCCTGTGTCCTATCCTGCCCGAGCGGAGGGGTTGGTAAATATGATAATCTTATTCATTATCAATTGTTTGTTTGCACAGTGAAGTGGTTCCAAGTATTGTTATGTATCTCTAACTATTCAATCAAACATCGTTCATTTGTTTACACACATTTAAATGATCAAACAGTTCTATTTTAAGGAATTCAGTCTTTCGTAAATCATTTGTTTGCACTCAGTTTAAATGTCAAACAATTCTATTTGACCCATAGATATGACCCTACCAGGTGCTACCACTCTGAGCTAGAGTGGACCTGGGAGCGATGGCAACGAAGGGGTAGTCTGCATGCCCCAAAGCGCCTGCATTACTAGAGCCACGCCATCAGATTGTTTAATGTCCTATCTAGGACACTGTTTGAAGGGGTTTTACTCATCTACAGAGATGCAGTTGGTGTATTCTACAGCCCCAGCCAACTGGCCCAAGAGGAGTATATGAAATAAAACTGATAATATACGTCGGATGTCTGAAAAGTAATTTACAAATATTAATCAGCCTTGTAGTTTATTGTTAAACAAATGAAAATACCGTGTATATATTGCTACTAAGCTCCGTTCTTCGCTGTAGCTATCGGGATTGATATAAACTTGTACCATCGATGTGCGAGTTTATTAACATAAAGTGGATCCAAGTCTATTGGCTCAACGATATTTTTGTATTGAACCTTATTTTATTTGCTACTTTTATCACTGCTGTGTCAGTTTTTACATTAAGGTTGTATTTTTGAGTTTTAGATTAAAAAATATAAATAGGGAACCAACAATTTGACAGTTTCCGACATCCAAATTTTTCATAAACGATTTCAGGGATCAATCACTGAATTCAGAAGATTAAGTTCCATTGCTTTATCACGATTATTCTAACTAAAATGAAAGCTTCAACGAGTATAATGTTTTCTTTTTTGATAATTGCATGAGTTGAAGCTTTGATTAAAGGTGATGAACAGCAAAGATTTTAAGGAAATTTATCTTCAGAAGTTGGCGGTCAATGAAATCGTCAAGAACATTGAATGTCATTTCGATCACGTTTATGGATATCTATACGCCAGTGAACCGATGGGACAATCTCGACAGTAACTATGTGGAAAAGTTGCGTCGTAGTGCTGGTAACATACAAAATTATAATTTTTTTTATTTATACTCTAATAAAGATGTTGGATTAGTAAATGTTTATACACAACTTTTTAGATATTCCTGGTATAATTAATGAGATTCTAAGTGCTTTATGATCGAAGAAAAAATAATCGATACGTTTGTTTTCTGATAAAACTAAGTATTGAATTATCGAATCTTGTTATATGCGTATGGCTTGAAAACATCCTCTTCGTGAAACGATTTGGAGCGCATGCGCCTGGCAAGTATGTGAAAGAACACATTTTGAAGTTTTTTTGATGGCATTTTAAGGAGCAGAACGGAAGCTTTTAGCTGAATGAAATCGTTTGTTGTGGGCCCAGTTACAAATCAATTCATATGATCACTCATTAACATGTGTAGCTGCATAGCATCTCATATAATGGTGAAATCTTTATAAAACTTGAACAAGAATATATTAACATAAAAATAGACGAAAGTTTATTATTATTACAGTAACTCAAAATGGTTAAGCCCTGTCGGTTGGACGAAGACAATGCTGTTTGCGTCCTCTGAAAAGGGGTAAGAACCTCTCCCACTGTAAAGGAGGTATTCAGGGTAAAATATCAAACTATACACTGTGATGAGGATTCAGTTCTGGAGGTGTGGCTTACGTGGAGTACCTGTTTATTGCCATTACTTCCACGTTCCCTATGACCTTGAGTGCTAGAACTTACTAAAGTCTCATATTTGAGTCAAGTAGATACGGTTGAAAAACGTTCGTATGAGATAGAAATACTTGATACGATATCATGGTGCGCAAATTATTTCTATTGAGAATAGTTATTTCAAGCTGTAATTGTTTACTAAAGATTATTATAACTTGTTACTTGAAACTATATAACTGTACAAGCAAATGATTATTATTAAAAAGAAATAATATAGGAATACTTGGTATCATATAATTGTGTGCAAACAAATAATTACAGATTTGTTATTTTTAATGGCATATCAACCTTCTCGGGTTATTTAATGACAAATCCATCCTTTTTTTTTAGTAGGACAGTAGTGGTACTATTTAACGTATTGATGGGAGATTAATGGAGCTCATACTATTCTCAACGATATTTGTTTGAAAGTGAACGTAATAGCGCGACTGGAGCTCGAAATCGTGTTTTACGATTGCACAGTCCAACGTTTTAATCATTACACCACGGGAACAGCCTCAATTGATTACAGAAAAAAAAAACTTGCTGAGGTTCATTGTATTTTGTAGCATATAAACCATTCTGGGCTATTCAATTCCAAATCTTGTTGATACATGTGATTTTCTAGTGAATAGTTTGTAGGTAACATTTAAAAAAAGCAGGACTTTGTTTGCACACAGTTAAATGGTTTCAAGTATAAAGTTAAAGTAAGTATAGTAAATGATTTGGTAGTTCTGCATGACCAATATATGGAACCCTGACAGATACTTTCACGATGAGTCAGAGAAGACCAAGGAGTATTGGCAAGAAGGGATACTCCACATTCCCTGAAGCTCGAAGACTAGAGCCTCAAAATCAGATAGAAATTTAGTGTCATATCCTGGATACTCGTTAAGGGCTCTTACTCCTCTGCAGTGATGAAATCGGCGAATTCTACAAGACTCAGCCGAATGGTTATAAAAAAGTGAAATTGAAAATAAATGAAATGAAATACGTAGTTATAATTTTAATCAAACATTTATAGATAAATCCGACTTCGACAGTAAATAATCAAAAAGAAATTATACTTGAGAGCAAACAAATGAGTAATATAAAATATAATTATTAGTGTTGGATAATAATACTTGAAACAATTTACAACAGTGCAAACAAATGTGGTCTGGATCGCTTGAGAATAATGTTACCTGCAAAGTATTCACTTACAAATATATATATATATATATATATATATATATGTGTGTGTGTGTGTGTGTGTGTGTGTGTATAAACAGGATTTTTCATCAAATAACCCACTATACCATAAGACACAATCAAACCTAATAATAAGTTAAACAAATACACGGAGACAAACATGATTGTTGTTTTTAGTGGTACACCGGCCCATTTTCCCATTGGTAGAGTGTTTGCCAATGGTCTGAGAGACCGGGGTTCAATCCCAGGTCATGTCATACCAAAAACTCAAAAATGGTACTTGATGCCGCGTTACTTAACGCTTAGCATTATAAGGCAGGGATCAAGGCTACAGTAGGGCAATTCAGGGAAAGGAGTACCCCCGCCCTATATCTCGGTGTAGTAGCTAATGAAAAAGGAGCCTTCGAGTAGCCCTCTACTATGGTCACCAACTTTGCCTTTTACTTATGCATATGTAATTTGTAAAAAATGATTCATTATTTGTTGAAATTTTTAAATACTGGTTATGATATAACGCATCTCGGAAAATATTTCCGATTTACACTGATTAGTGCTCATATTATGGCGGCATTATTAGTGTAATGATTATTGTCGTAAGAAATGGGCACTGCGACACTAGTTCAAATTCGAAACGAGGCTGTTTCCATTTCACATTGCGCTAATATCATTGGGAAAGTTAGGAATCCAAGTATTCTCCCTTCGTCTATGGAAAAATAGTTGGACAGACTGGTTATTTAACCTTTGTATGGAAACCGGTCGAGAAGAAGGTAAATACTGAATTCAGACCTGTAAAACTCAGTTTAAAATTACCCATTTGGTTGGGGCTGTAGAATACACCGACTGCTTCTCTGCAGAGAGGTAAGACTCCCTCAACGAGTGTCCTGTATATGACACTTAGCAATGTGATGGTAAGGTTCCGGAAATGCTGGAGCTTTGGGGAATGCAGACTACCTCTTCATTGTTATCGCTCCAAGGTCCACTTGGGCTCGGAGTGGTAGCACCTAATAGGGTTTTATCTATGGGTCAAAAAGAACTAAACAGTGTACTTATGTTAAACTGAATTGTTTGAAATAGAGCTGTTTCAAAGTAAAACTAAACTGAGCTTATGCTAAACTGAATTGTTTGAAATAGAACTATTTTGACATTTAACTGAACTGTTTTAACATTTAACTGTTTGTAAACAAAAAGTATACTCATACTAAACTGAATTGTTTGAAATTTGAATCGGCGTTAAATGACCTGAAAAGTGTAGATATGCCATAAAACCAACCAACCAACCAACCAACCAACCAACCAACCAACTTATTCAAAAACTGACCTTGTATCAAATCCTGTTCATGCGTATGTGTTGGTAAATACCCATATCAAATAACGCAAAAAGTTTTAGTCGTAGAGGATGAAATGACACAACGATTACCTTCTTCAACATTTGAATTGAGTATATATAAACAATGTTTCAAGATTTTTAACTTTACTTCGTCTCTTCTAAGCTTACCCTTAGACTTTAATTGCACATAACATATAATTTCTGTATGTTGTAGATTGAATATTAGAAAATCTTGATAGCTGCCACTGATTAATGTAAATGTTATTAAATTGATATTATTTTATTCATTATAATAAAATATCATTGTTCAGTAATTTTTATGGGTTTACAAAATCAATCTATTCTGTCGGGATATATTTTTTCTTATTTGTCGTGTTTCAGCTGTATAAAATTGTTAAAACGTTTTAGTAAATATGTTTAAAAAATCTTAGAATAAAATCTTTAACAGCTAATGGGAAAATGTTTTTAAGAATATTAATTTTTCTTGTACATCATAAAATAATTTAACTTAAAATTATATATATTACAAACTGTCCTGACGAATTCCTATTAACATTTACAGTTCTCAGAATATCACAAGCGTCATGAAACCTTTAGAATCTAAGAAAACAAATCGAAGAATCTAAAAATTTGCATTTTCCCGAAGAATTTTGGTGATTTATTTAATATAAAAAGTTATTCAGAATAAAATTCTCAATAAGATTGCATGCATTTTATTAAATTTGTTGACTTTTAAAAACAACAATAAAAATCGTCACTTTCCCCCAAATCCGACTCAATACCATTAAGAATACGGTGCTCTGACGCATGCTCGATGAAAAAAAGATTAAAACATACCCTCAAAAACAAACTAACAAAACATACATGACAGAGACACGCAACTCCTCTTCAATACGCAGAAACTATTTTCTTATTTTTTGATTTAATATTAGTAAGAGAAGAAATCCTCATTGACATAAATGTCTGCCATGTTAGTGAGGTATAAAAAACAGTAACAATATCCACAAGGGTAAGACTTTCCCTGTAAAAAAATCAGTGCCGAAACTCCAGTACTGAAGCTCTGGGGAGTTTAAAGCCATCTCTTCGATGCCATTACTCCCAGGTCCACTTTAACGTTTAGTTTTAGTACTTATCTTATAAACCTGTTAGTAATAATGTTCAAAATGATTATGCTCTACATTAATACTCTGGCTCTTAAAACTTTGGTAATGTAACTAAGTTTAGTATAGGGAACTACGAGGATGAGCCAAAAAGTTCTAAGGCTTACCAAGATTTGAGATTTGCCGCTCAACTTTGTATGGGTCTCACCCGCAGAAATTCAGACAGAAATATGAAATAGTTTTCTTAGTTTTAAAAGAATTGATATTGTGCTGTCAAAACAAAAATGTTCGGCTGTGGCTATTCTTTCTGATTGAGGCTTAGAATTTTTCGAACAATCTTCGTACATTTGCAAATTGTTTAGTATTATTTAGGAATACAAGAAACTCGTGGCAGTCTGCTGGAGTTACGGTAAGTCGTTTATATTGATTTTTAGGAGTACCGATTCACTTGGTAAAAGTTTAGATGATAGTCCTGCCGTATTAGTCGATGCCTTGATTCGTAGAGGTTTTTCTGGCTTAAACAATCGAACTGTACATTATAATTTACAGTAAATATATCATATTTAGATATATGTATCTACCTGTAAGTAAAGTTTGCGACCTTAGTCGAGAGTGACCTGAAGGCTCCCTATTCAATAGCTACTACACCAAGGTGTAGGGGAGGGTGATACTCCTTTCCCTGGATTGCTCCACTTGACCCTTGATCTGTACCTTATAATGCTAAGTGTTAAACAAGGTGGCATCAAGTACCACTTTTTAGTATGACTCGACCTAGGATTGAACTCCTGTCTTCCGGACCATTGGCGAACACTCTACTCATTAGACCAATGTAATCCGACAAAAATGATACATCACAATCATCATAAAGAAAAAGTAACAAGAAATAAACAAAGACACCCCCCCCAAACCTCCCTCAATCACCTAACATTGTCGAATGTGACATGCCTGTAAAAATGCTTGAGAAATGGTCGTGACATTGAAAAAATGAGATGTGATCAAAAAATATCAAGACTGATGCTTTAATTTGATAAATAGTCAATTCTAGATAATTTTTATCCGCATTCGATGCCTTTTGTTTTTATTAAAACAAAGCACTTCAAATAATAATGGAGAACATAGCAATTTCCAGTCCATTCTAAAACTAAATATTATTTTCAATCATCTAAATTCTTGATATAACTGAGATAACTAAACAATACTAATAAGAATCCTTTCTAAATAGATACATTAATATCATTATGAGTCATCATTGGAGTGGGAATCCAATTGGTTCACGGTTCGTCTATTTAATACGAAAGCGTTTGTCGAAAAGATACCCCAACCAAAACAAAAAAAAAAAACTCAGCAAAAAACAAAAAAACAAAAAACAACCCGAAAGATTTCATGTTGGTATTCCTTTTTCTTTTTATCGTTTTATTTATTTGTAGCGAGAGGATTTTGACTGAGAGGCTTTGGTTCGATTTTGTGACAGAGAATTTTATCGATCGATGCCATTCCTCTCAATCTCCTGTCCTCCGGCTCCAGCCTCGAAATATTGAAGCATTTCTACGCAACACCCTCTCGTCCTATGTCTATCCGTAGCGCAAAGAAAGACTTCAATCTTTGGCCCCACTCCATAAAACTTTGGACCGAAGCGGAAAACGATGATTGAACGGATGACATCCGGTTTTTACTTGCAACAGCAGCAGCAGCAGCAGTAGCAGCAGCTAGAAACCAGTGAAATCAGATAAATGCCTATTTCAGCAGCAGTCAAGAAAATCGAGCTGAACCAAATACAGCAACGGAGCGTATGTTAGAAGAAAGACGAAATTTGGTCTGATGACTATGATACTCTCCATTCACCCACCTCTGAAGAACTACACCCCCCCCAAAATTCCAATGAAAAATAAATAAGTTGGCGACCTTTGTCGAAAGGGACTCCAAGGCACTCTTTTCAATAGCTACTACACAAGGGTGTAGGAGAGGGCGCAACTCCTTCTCTAGATTGCTCCACTTTACTCTTGATGCTTACCTTATAATGCTGAGTTAGGGTCCCATCTATGAGTCAAATAGAACTGTTAGATATTTTACAAGGGATTATTATCAATATTAAATTGAATTATTTGTGTTAAATAGCAATTCTTAAAACCATTTAACTGTGTGCAAACAAATGATTAATATTAAATTACGAATACACCATGAACAAAAATACCAATGTTAAAGAGCAATACTTGAAACTATTTAACTGTGTGCCAATAGAACTATTAGTATTTGCTTGGTAAATTGGTTGTATCTGATGTCATATCTACCATTTTTAGTCGTTTAATGCCAAATCCTATTCTATACTTATGATTAGTAAACAAATAGTTGGCAAGTGACATTCTGAAACTAGTTTCAGTCAATTTTTTTTGCACACAATAAAATGATTTCTAGTACTACAATTGTTTTTCAAAGTTAAATGGTTTTAAGTAATGGAAACCATTAAATATTTCTATTTGGTCCATAAATGGGATATTTGTTTTTAATAGCAATACTTGAAATTATTTAGCTGTGTGCAAATAGATCTATTTGTATTAGATAGTAATATTTGAAACAATATAATTGTGTGCAAAAAATTAGCTCTGTCACGTTTGAAAATGAAATTACCAACAAACAAGTCGTTTACAAATATATATATATATATATATATATATATATATATATATATATATATATAAACAGGATTTTGGATTGAATAACTTACAATGGTTAATATGCCATAAAACCAACCAAACAACCGACCAACGCAACCATTAAAAGATACGAGAACACCATTAAAATAAAACCCGACCCTATCGGCGAGACTCAGAATGTTCCGACTGTATCCTTAAAATAGGGTGTCCTGATATGACAATAAACTGCATCTGGTGGTGAGGCTGCAGTTCTGAAGCTTTTGGAAGTATGGAGTATTCTTTCATTGCCATTACTACCATGTCAACTCTGTACCGGATGGGTAGTACATGTTCAAGTCACATGTATGGATCAAATTGATCTATTTGCAAATTATTTGTATTAGAGAGGAATACTTAATATCGTATAACCACGGGCAAAGAGTCTTAAGAAAGTACGCAAAACATTTAAATATAAGTATACAATACACACAATTCCCTAATCTATGGGCATAAAATAACCCTAAACGAGTTGGAATGCCGTGCCGTTAAAATCGATCTATCAACCGTAAGTAAAACCAATTTATTTAACGAAACTTCAACATATACAGAAAACACTGTAACACTGTTAAAAAGTGACAGTTTTTAAATTTCCCCACCAACATCATGCGCTCGTAAAAAAAAAAAACTTCTGCGAAGGCGACCCATTTTTTCAGGGATGTAAAGGCAGCGTCGTTTAATGTAAATATCCTGCTGATGGAACAGCAAAAATTAGAATGTATTGCTGTCGGGACGACCTCCTTTCGAGTATAACATGCCGACGATCATGTTGAATTGAAGATGACATTGAAATTATACGAAGTATGATCAAAAAACATCGAGGCGGAAGTTTTAGTTTATTTTTTCTTTTTAAATTAACAAATTTCAGATAATTTTGACCAGCACTCGGTACTTGGCGAAAAACAGAATTGTGTAAGCTTCGAACTCACCAGACGCAGCTCTTTTCGTTTTTTCCTTGTTTTTCAAATAGACGAGTCATCTTACGTGTAAGACGTAGAAGAAATTATCCGAGTTACGACGTCGCAGTTTCACGCCATTCTGAAGGAGATTTTCATTGGTGCTCCGACCAGTTGATAACTCGTGTGAATTAGTGTTTTGAATGACAAGAAGACTATTTTGGAGAAAATTAACGCTTCCTTTGTAGCTCATTTCTGTCTTGGTCAATGCAGCTTCAGTCTCAATACAAGTTCAATGTATCTCGCATACATGTGTGTGAGGTTGTGTGTCAAGAGAAGTTGCTAATTGCATAAAGAATGTGAAAGAAAAATATGCATTTCAATAAAGTGCACACACACACACACACAAATATATATATACATATATATATATATATATATATATATATATTAGAATAAGAACACGAAACAAAGGTAAGATACAAATTAGAAAAGTAAATAAAAGTGATCGATGCTCATGTGGCAGAGCATGTTTAAAATCTAAAATATCCAAATAGTGAACTCTTAAATTTCGTTACGTAAATCCGTTACCTAATGTTTCATCTACTACAAGCATTCTCAAGAAAAACAGGAGGAAAAGTTGTTAATCAACTGTGTTTATCATATTTACCAGCCCCTCCGCTCGGGCAGGAAATGACACAAGGTCAATTTCTTTAAGCGGAGTTTAACAGGTTTCAATTCAGAGTTTTCCTTCTCCTAGACTATTTGCCCCACCAAGGCTGAAGAACTTAGTCTGCCCTACTATTTACCCATACCTGGTGGGAGAATAATTGGATTCATACCTTTCCCAAGGGTATTAGTGCTATGTGAAAGGCAATCAGTCTCGTCCGGGATTTTGAACTCGTCTCGCCGTGTCCATTCCCTACGACGATAACCATTACACCACAGGCACATGCACAAATTAACTGTGTTTATGGTGTGAGGAATTTGTTACCTGCCCTGATGTTTTTTTATGTGATTCACACATGACAAAAATCATAATTTTTTTGATTTTAGAAATCTGAGCCGGAAAATATATTTTGAAATCAATCAGGTGGCACATGACATAGAACAAATGTATTAATACGTCTACACTTAGAAAACACTTTACATGTTTGTTCACTAATTTAAAATTTTTAGCCATTTCCAAAATACACAATTTTCTTCCCGATATAATCTGTAATTATTAAAACATTCTTTATATACTTGGACATTCCCCCCATATCCCATTTCATCATGGGAAATTTACCTGTTTTAGCATTTATCAGACTTATTTGTTTAGATAATGTGGAATTGTTGATGTGTTTTGTGTTGGAAAAGCTGTTGTTATGGTCATACTTTTAATTTTTACGATTCGATTATACACACACACACACACACACAAATATATATATATATATATATATATATATATATATATATATTGGAACTAGTTTATTATTCATGCTTAATGTAAAATAAAAGTTTTAATTTTTAGAGAGTTGGTTGTGGTTTTGTTTTACGGCGTATCAGCTGTTTTCGGGTCATTTAACGCTGAATTAAATTTCAGACAATTCAGTTTTGTATAAGTATAGTTTTTGTTAATCTCAAAACAGTTCTATTTCTAAAAATTCAGTTTAGCATAAGTATACAGTTTAGTTCTATTTGACCCATATCCGGGCCAGAGTGATGGCAATGAAAAGGTACTCCGCATTCCCCAAAGCTCCTGCATTACTGGAACCTCAACATTTGATTGTTTAGTGTCATGCCCAGGACACTCGTTGAGGGAGTTTTACCCCTCAGCTGAGAAGCCGTCGGTGTATTCTATAGCCCCAGCCGACTGGGCAAGAGAGAGAGAGAGAGAGAGAGAGAGAGAGAGAGAGAGAGAGAGAGGGTAGACAACTAGACAAATATCGTATATACTCGACTATCAGCCAATCTCGCCCATCATTTGCCCCTTCAAAGATGATTTCATCATATATTTCGTAAATCCTGCGAGTTCCATTTCAGTGGACTTAACTAAAGCTCATAAATGTTTGGACATATATATATCCTTTTCAACTTCCTTGATTTTCGGTAAGTTTTTGAGTAATTATAACGAAAATACCCTCGCTATGGCGTTATAAAAACAATTGACAAAATATCGATACATGAGCCATCTATTGTAAAAAAATGTATAAATCAATTGGATAATAAGAAAACAAAATAACCTATCGTATAATGGGATACAGTAAGTAAAACAATATTTGCCATAACATTACCTCTATTCTACTTGAAACTGGACGATTAGTTGACTTTTGCCGCTGGAAACTCTAGTCGTACCAGATAGCCAAGGCCTAGCCTTGGTAAATTATTTACATACAGAAAAAATTGTATTTCGCGTATGGTGCAATCTCTAAAATTTATCTCAGAAAGTCGCATGATACGCTAGTATATACTATTAATATATATATATATATTATATATATATATATTATATATACAAAAATACATGTTGATATATATATTTTATATGTACAAAAATACATACATATATATAATATATATATATATATATATAATATATTATTGATACATATATACTATTGATGATATATATATACTATTGATTTATATATATATATACAAAAATACACACACATATATATATATATATATACAAAAATACACACACACACACACACACACACACACACACACACACACACACATATATATATATATATATATTATATATATACAAAAATACATAGAAATATAGATATTTAAACTTAATAAATTAGTTATGGCTAAAAAGCTGGACTGCGGCCTTGAAGAAATCCACGTCTAACTCTTGTTGTCGTGCTTTTATGTCAAGTCCGAACTAATACCCCTTGGGAAATGTTTCCCCTGCAGCTATGGGTTAAATAGTACTACTGTTGTTTTTCTACAAGGATAGTTTTGGTATTAAATAACCCACGAAAATTGATATGCCATTAAACAAAAAACGCCGAATTCAGCTAAAATAACTTTCTTGATTGATGTTCTGAAAACATAGAAAACATATCCTTTGATAAAGTTTAATTCTCAAACATCTACTAATGTTCCGCCAACTTTTTTTCTTATAATTCACCTTTCAAATCTGATTATTCATGTACAAACACCTTCGGCCATTTATTACGTTTTTTTTTTCAGTAATTTACTTAAAAAATTTTTTTCTCGTGTTTATAAATTTTTTTAAACCAAAAAAAAAACTTAAAATCTTCTGAATTTTTTTTTCATTTAAGGAAAAAAAAAGTTATTTTTAAAGTCTCGCACTTTAAGCTTATTCAACAGGGAAAACGTTGTTACTGGATTGTACTAGCAATATTAATATAGATTTTTGTCCCGGGATGAAATGGAAAGGAATAATTTGATTTATATATCTGTCAAAATAGCATTTTTTTAAAAAATATAATGTTCTTTTTTTCTTTAAGAGAAATAGTATTATTTATAAATAATAAATCAACACACACACACATAGATACATATAATGATAAATGCATGAAACAAACAATCCAGAATACAGATCCCTCCTTAAAAAAATGAAATACAATAAACGAAAATCAGGAACGCAAAATATAAAATTCGTTTGAAATAAAGAAGCACACATCACACATGCACGTGAGTATATATATATATATATATATATATATTATATATATATATATATATATATATATATATATATATATATATATATATTTAGAGTACAATGTCTCAGTTGTCTAAATCAAGCAAAAGTGTAAATAATACTGACATGTCAGTTTATTCGATATAATTTACTAAAATTACATGAAAATATATTGAAATACGAAAGAATTAGTTTATTCAAAGAAATCGCCATTGGTTAAAATCATGGTCTCCGGACAACTTCGCTTTGGTTAGGTTTGATTTCGTTTTATGGCATGTCAACCATTGTAGGTTATTTAATGCTGAATCCATTTTAATACATATAGGTTCAGTTCAAAATAATTCAGTTTAGCATAAGTACACAGGATAATGTCAAAAACATTTCCATTTCAAGCTGTTTGGTATATTCGATGATGTTAAATGGTTCAAAGTATTGCTATGTATAAGTAGCCATTCAATTAAACGTCAGTCATCTATTTACTCATAGTTAAATGTAAAAACTGTTCTATTTTAAACAATTCGGTTAAGCATAAGTACACTGTTTAAATGTCAAAACGCAGTTCTATTTCAAACAATTCAGTCCAGCATAATCATACAGTTTAGTTCTATTTAAGTCATGGATAGGAACCCTATTAGGTGCAACCCTTCCGAGCCAGAGTGGACCTGGGAGCGATGACAATAGAGGTAGTCTGCATTCCCCAAAGCTCTAGCATTACGGGAGACTCACCATCAGATTGTTTAGTGTCATATCAGAACATTCTTTGAGGTGTGGTTTTATCTCTCTGAAGAGATGCAGTTAGTGTATTCTACAGCCCCAGTCAACTGGGCCAGGACAACTTCGAAATCTGAAAGCCTTTCCGACTGTCTCCTTGTTTAAATTGATAAATGCTGTCGTTATCCTTAGTTTCAGATCATTCTTGGTGTCCCACAGTTTTTGTTTTTCTCTCACTTAACCATGCCTGACACATAACAATCAAGGAGACTGCAATTTAAGGAGTTAGGCGGCCAGATGTTAAGGGAGATGTGGTCACAGAAATTTTGTCACTGCCAAGACTGGGTTCTCCTGCTTGTGTGGCATGGCGCAGAGTCTTCTTTCCAGACGTTGCGTCTTCCAGCAGCTTACCTCTCGTAGGCGCCTCTGGTGGTGTAATGGTTAGCAAGCTCGACTAGCAAACCTACACGAGTGAGTTCGAGTCTCATTGGGTGCCCCTTTCATATGGCCTTGTGCCACATCTAAGCAAAAAGCTTAGTAAATTATCGTAGCCCTACCTCCTCCAACTACTTGATTTAGGCCTCTATATTGAAGATGACGGAAAATAAACGGAGGTATGACAACATCACCCCAAACACTATCATGTGGACTAGATATTTGGTTTTCATTATTATCGGTGTTTCTCGTAAGGACAACGGTTGTCCTCACAGGAAGTACCGATTTTCATTTTTTTTTTTTGCAAATAGGTTGCCTTAAAATAAATTTCGAACACAGATTACCTAACCTAGTTTTGAAATAGAACGTTACTAAAAAAAATAGAATGCTAAGAGCTTTCTTATTTTTTGGTTTAATTGTAAAAGTGAATATATTTCAGAAGAGACAACTTCATATATTAACATTACCTTGATGATGGTTTAGTATAAAAACCGTAATGTTTAACGTTAGCAAATAATTCAATTACTAATTAAATCCTCCTCAGAACACCTTGTTTCCTATTTTTCATATATATATATATATATATATATATATATATATATATGAAATAAAGAATTGACTTCTTTGGTGACATTATAAATTCATTTTAGGTCTAAGCTGACCCTCATTAGATGTTAAATGAAAAAAAATTATTTGGGGTGTGCTTTTATTGGTTCCGGCAAGAATAGAATTTGAAAAAGAAAAAAATTTCTGATAAAAATAATTCTTTAATTAGAATATTTTTTTTTTAATTAGAATAGTTTTTCATGTATATATTTTTATATTTTTGATGAAGAAATTTTTTACGGTCGAGATATATTTATTAATATTTAATACAATGTTTATACATTCCTTAAATAAAACAAAAAAAAACACCCGTTCCCCTAATTTAAATACTACTGAAAATGAAAAAAACCTAAATTAGATAAATAAATAAAAGGATAACAATAGTAATAAATAATAATAATAAGAATATAATAATAATAATAATAATAATAATAATAATAATAATAATAATAATAAACAAAAATTAAATAGTGTCTCATTTTCTTCTTAGTTATATATATATATATAAATATATATATATATATATAATATATATATATATATATATATATATATATATATATATATATATATATAATGAAAAAGAATATGAAAAATATTAATAAAAACGTTCGACAAAATGTGCTCGAAAGTCGGTTGGCAGAGCACTATAAAAACTAGAATAATTTTTAACTCACAATATCTTGGATTACTGTTACATACACTAATAGGAAAACATTATCAGATAGAAAGTTATGGGAGAAAAATACTATTTGACTTTTAAAAAAATCAAATTTTTTTTTTAAAAACCTTTTTCTTAGTATCCCCTAAAAACGTTAGTCTAGTCGGGTAGGCTGTAGAATAGGCCGATTGCCTCTCTGGAGAGGGTTAAGACCCCAACCTAAAGAATGTCTTAGATATGACACTTAACAGCATGGTTTAGGCTCCAGCCATGGAACTTTGGAGAATGTGTAGTAACCCTTCATTGCCATGACTACAAAGGTCATTGTCCTGGAGTTGTAGTATCTAATCAATGGGTCAAGTAGAACTGTTTAATGATATATATATATATATTATATATATATATTATATATAATATATATATATATATATATTATATATATATATATATAAACAGGATTTGGCATTGAATAACCAGAAGGGTTGATATGACATAAATCCAACCACCAAATGACCAACCAACATTACAATAACCCATGAAAGCTTCGATGTTTCCGTTGCATTTTTTGAATAGATTTTATCTACAGAGTTGCCACAATATGGAGTCTTTTACGTGGTTCGACATAATTGTTTAGGAGGAAATTATAATCTACTAAATAACACAATACCCATCAGAATTATTCAAGCTTTTCTATAATATTTAGTGTATTTTTCATTAAAATACATATTTTTAATTTAGGTCTATTTGTCTATTTTTTGGAGACATTGATGGGATCTAATGTGTTCCCAGTTTTTGTAAATATTCCATAAATGGTAAAATAGTACTTACTGTGTTATGAAAATTTTTATAACTTTATAGATATGTTATATCACCATGTGGCAGCTTTATCAGCAGTGGTTATTTTACACTAACTGTATCCCCGGCAGAGGGGTAAAACTTTACTTCTAGCGAAAAGGGATATCATGCGCATCACACTAAACTGTATCTGATGGTGAGGCTCCACCTCTGGATATCCAGAGATTGTTGGTTGGTTAGTTGGTTGGGTTTTATGGCATATCAATCTTTGTTGGTTATTTAACGCCAAATCCATTTTTATGCTAACAGTCAGCTCTATT